>APFE030205874.1:98286-138348 GCA_000404065.3 Pinus taeda | reverse complement strand
ATATGTTTTATGGTCTGTTGTACTTTATGCTTCTTGTATTATGTTGATTCACATGTTATACAAATGCCTGTCCAATACATAATTAGCTAATGCATCAGTTAACGTATTAAGTCGTCTTGGAATATGTTGATAAGTAATGAAATGAAAATCCATTTCTAATATTATAACACGTAAATACAACCTTAAAATCTCATGATCTCTGATGGAATAATGCCCGTTGAGTTGGTGGACTAAAAGTTGAGAATCCAAGTTTACAACCAATGTGCGAACGTCGAGGTTAATCGCCTCAGCTAATAATTCAATCACAACACTATATTCAGCAACATTGTTCGTCGTACAACCCAGAAAAACCCTTTGAATATCTACAAACTCACCATGAGGATCGTAGATCACCCATGCCACAGATGACAAGTTGTGAGTACTGCGGGAAGCACCATCAGCGAAACCAACGTAAGGCGATCCAGACATCTGTTCAAGAAGCAAAAGACACAATAAGTGGAAATCATGCTGACATACCAAACTAAAAACTAAAACAAACATGCACACACAACACACTACTGAAAGCATACGTATGTACAAAAAGAGAGAGTTCCTGGACTCATGCATAATATTTTTTGAGATAAAGCCCATTTCGGGGCCTATCCAGGGGATTACCTTCATAATCTATAAGCTTGTAGGAACCTTTTTGTAAAACCCTTTTCACAATGTAGGGCCCATGCCACATAAGCTCGAGTTTTCCTGCCCTCAGCTTATCATTAGCTTGATCATAGAGCAGTACTAGGTCTTCCTCAATGAAAGAGCGGGGGTTAAAAGTATTATCGAAGTGAGTTTTCACTCGCTTCTTCTGAGCTTCAATAGCTAGGGAGGCTAGACGACAAGTCTCATCCAGCCGTTCTAAGTAAAGAAGACGCTCTTCTACTCAAGCAGTATCAGGGAGCAACTCGACGGCTATCTTTAATGAAGGAATCTCACACTCAATAGGAAGGGTCGCCTCTAGTCCGTAAACTAACTGAAAAGGAGTGAAGTCGGTGGCGTCCTTCACGGAGGTGCGGTAGGCCCACAAAGCATAGAACAACATCAGATGCCAATTGTACTTATGCATGCCAATAGTTCTTTGAAGCATCATGACCAAAACCTTGTTCACAGCTTCCACTTGACCATTTGCTTGAGGATAGTACGGGGTCGAACTATCATGCCTAAGGCCCAACTGGGTTGTTAACTCGGTCATTATGTGATTACAAAAATGTTTTCCGTGATCAGTGATGATGGCTTGGGGTACTCCGAATCACAAAATAACATGGTTGAACAAAAACTGCGCCGCGGTGTGACCGTCTTATGACAATGTAGGCATCGCCTCGGCCCATTTCGTGAAATAATCAACAGCAACGATGATGTACCCATGCCCCCCAGCCGAGCGAGGGTTAGAGGTCACATAATCGATGCCCCATTTGGCAAAGGGGCCGACGGTTACAACAGGGTGCAGCGGAGCAGGGGGTGCACGCATATTCCGTTGGTAAATCTGGCACTCATGACATGAACGGACAGCAAGAATGCAATCCTTGAAAATGGAGGCCAGAAACAGCCGGCACGGAGGATTTTCTGTGTGGTGGCATATCCAGACATGTGACCACCACAAGCGCCAGAGTGGCAGTCATTCAGAACTTTTTCTGCTTCTTCGAAGGTCAAGCATCGGCGAAGAACAGAATCAGCACTGAGACGGTACAGGGTGTCCCCAACGATGCGATATAGTTGGGCTTGATGTCAGATCTGTCGACGAGCATCCTTAGAGGTCTTGGGACGGAAGGAGGATGTCTGCAAGTAGACAATAATATCCCCGTACCAGGGATTGAGGGTGCTGATGAGGAAGAGAGTTTTGTCTGGAATGGAATCCTCTAACTGAGAGGAGGCAGTAGAGGTTGGCAAAGAACACAACAGCTCGGCGAAGACAAGTGATTTCTTAGAATTGGCAGCAGTGAATTCCAAGTCAAACTCTTGGAGGATGACTATCCACTTCGAGTATTTGCCCCCCAGCAACTGGCTTGACAGAATATAGGTCATGGGGTTGCAATTAGAAATCACTGTCGTAGTACGCAACAAGATGTAGTGACAGAAACGTTGAACAGCGCAAACAGCAGTGAGGGCAAAATTCTCGACATAGGCATATCGAGTTTTCGTATCTAACAAGTTGCAGCTAAGGTAGTAGATAACATGTTGGATGCCATTGTCGTCATCCTGAACCAGAACCATACCGATGGTGGTATCAGCAGCGGCCAAATACAACGTGTAATTGCGACGATAATTCAGAAGCCGCAACAAAGGGGCGGAAACTAGAAGAGTTTTAAGATGTGCAGAAGACTCCTCAGCTATGGCATCCCATCGAAACAGGGTGTCACGCTTGAGTAACCGCGTGAAACCTTTTGCCACTTCGGCATAATTCGGGATAAATCGTCGCAAGAAGTTTGCTTTACCCTGTAGACTCTGTAGTTTCCGCAAAGAAGCAGGGGGAGGAAGATTCAAAATGGCTTCGACTTTAAGGGGATCCAAGCAGATGCCCTCTCGGGAGACGATAAACCCGAGGAGTCGGCTAGATTCTACGCAGAAGACACATTTATGCGGGTTAAGTCGGATATTATAGTGTCGACAGTGGAGAAAAATCTCGCGGAGATGTGACATGTGGTCTGGGCGCTTAGTCGAATGAGCGGGAAGGTCATCCAGATAAGGCTGTATGATGTGCCAGATATCGTGAAAGGCGTATGACATTGCACGTTGAAAAGTGGCACTAGCATTCTTGAGACCGAAAGGGAGATTTTTGTAAGCGAAAGTACCCCACGGACAGATAAAGGCCATCTTGTGTTGATCAGCGGGCATGATATTAATCTGGTTGTAGCCAGAAAAGCCATCAATAACCAAATATATCTCACTCCCAGCACACTCATCAATGAGTTGGTCAATGAAAGGAGTGGGGTAGTTATCTTTCGGGCAGGCTCGGTTAATATTGCGATAATCGACACAGACACGAATAGTACCCTTCTTTTTATCCATAGGGACAATGTTAGAGACCCAATATGTGAGTGGGACAGGGTAAATGAAACCAGCTTTAAGAAGTTTTTCAACTTCCGCATTGATAGCTGCAGCCTTGCGGGGGTGCACAGGGCGTAAACACTGACGAACAGGTTTGGCGCCTGGATACGTAGGTATCTCATGCACTACAATGTTTGGATCAATGTCGGGCATCTCTTCATAAGACCATGCAAAGACATCACAGAACTCGCGAAAAAGCACTATATAGATTTGAATCTCCTCAGGAGTGCAAGTGACTCCTATATAGATGTTCTCGACAATCCCTGGTTTGACAAACATGTCGATAGGTTGGGTCTGCGTAATGTTCCCCAAATTCCCTTCAGAAGATACTTGATAGATTTGAATAGGCATCTGAAGAGGTTGTGAAGGGAGACACGGAGCAAACCTCTCGAGACAAGCCAACGTTTCCCGAAGGGTAGGGAGAAACGAGGAAGGGTGGTGAAGATTGAACCATGAAGGTTCCTCGAGAGACATGGTCTCTATGATGGCTTCGTCGGAAGGAAATATTTCCTTTAATGGATCCAAGGAGGCACATTCTCCAAGCCAGGGGGAATAGTCGTATGAGTTAAGAGCTCTGCTTAAAGAAACGGGTTCAACAGGAGGAGTCAATACAGCAGCGATTTCGATGTAGTTGAGCTCGGCAGGACTCAACGGCATCTCCTCGCCCCATGATTTGATTTGGTTGATGGGGGGAAGGACCCAGGGATTAGAACGAACCGAAATCATACTGATGGAGGCGAGGTTGGGAGGTGGGAGTGAGAAAACACCCATAAGGGTGAGATCTTTGAAGAGCCCGGCTCCCACACTCTCAAAAGGGATGGAGGTATGCTCCACGAAAGGCACATTTCCTTCAGAAGAAGAAGCAAAGAAGGAGAGTTGGCTTACCATGACAATTTTCCCTTGGTGAGGGAAATGGATGACATGGAAGAGGGATGAAGCCACGGCACGCATGGCATATGTCCAACTCCGGCCCAGAAGAAGGTTGTAAGTAAGATTCGCGTCAACGACCTCAACTTCTACTTCAACAGTTTTCCCTTCTAAAGTGATCGACAATCGTTGAAGAATACCATAGGGACGATATTCTCTCCCATTGAAGGCCTCCAATGTCATAGGAGACTGGCTCAAAGTCGGAGACCCAATCGCTTTCCAACAAGCAATAGACATGATGCAAGTTGACGTGCCCTCATCAATAACTGTACGATGGATCATTTTTTAATTGATGATGACTTGTATAAGAAAAGCGATCTGATGAGGCAGTCTTAGGACATGGCTCTCAAGATCGAAGGTAATTAGATCCGAATCTGTCGGGTCGATGCCACTGATGGCCGATATCAGGGACTTCCTCTGAGGGGGGCAGCTCTGGAGAACTTCTAAGGCGGACATAGCCGACGGAGCTTGCGCTAAGTCCTCAACTATGCTGTAGTGCTAAGAAGCATGAGCATTTGGGTTGTAAGATGATCTCCTGAGTACTCCTTTGGGAGGGGGTCGGATGGTCGTCTCAGCACTTGGTTTCTCGATATGGAGTGGACCAGAGCTAGACGAAGGAGCGCTTGAGGGAACCTCAAGCTCCTTCCTGACGGACGACAGATACCCCTTTGTTCGAGTCGTTACATGAACGGGAATGGATCTAGCCATGAAGAGTTGGGAACCAAAGGGAGAAGAAGACGAAGATGGATCAACCACCATTTGAGTTTGTTGAGAGGGGAAAGGTTCTTTAAGAACCGCAGGAATCCCAGGAGCGCCTTTCAACAAACGACTAACTTCGGACCACCTTGGGCAGTCTTTAGTATAGTGATCCTCATCACAGATGAGACAAGGATATTTGGGTTTGCGCTTATCTCCTTGCTCGGATGGAGGTTTGGAGGAATCCTGTTTTGGTTGTTCAGACTTATTCTTTGCTTTCCCCTTTTTCTTTCCTTTCGAGGCCTTATTCACCGTGGTGGACTGGACAACATTAACCTCGGAAGTACTTCCAAAATTTGAATCTCTCTGAGAAGTGTTTTCATTAGAAGCATTCGACTTTTGCTTCCCAGGGTTCGAGGATGATTTTTTGGATGACAGATTCACAGAGCCACTAACTCCATCAACGGATGGCTTTCGTGGATCCTTGGATGTACCGGGTCTTGGGGCATCAGGAAAATACTCATATCCTCTCTAGCTTTGTCGTCGAATTTGGGACAGTCGCCAGGTATCTTAGTTGGAACTGGTGGCCATTGTGGATTATGCAAAATAGGATCATTTGTTAACTTCGACACATCGGGTAGTTCCAACGTCGCTGGAAATGCTAGCTGCAAGTTGAAGGACATATGCGGATATGAGGTAGGGCCATAGTTCCATCCAGTTGCTGGTTGCCCCCATTGACCTTGTCGGGACGGACCAGGTCCAAAAGGACCTTATCCATAGGAACTTTGTCCATAAGGGTTATATCCGTAACCGGATGGTTGATTCTGGTTTTGCCCCCCAGTGCCCCATTGGTTACCATACTGTCCTGCAGGAGCAACATTGGGTTGCTGATAATTTTGATAAGGGGTGACCTGCGGCTATTGGTAATTTTGATACGGGGCGAATTGATTTGGCCCCTGGGGTTGCTGGTATCCATATGGTTGTTGGGCTCCATATTGAGCCTGGGAACTAGGTGGCATCTGATAATAAGGTTGGGATTGGGACCCACCTTGTGGCTGGAGACCAGTTTGATTTTGGGGTTGGTAATCGGGTTGAGCTTGAGAAGCAGGAACCATCTGCATGCCCAGTTGAGCCGCCCCAGAGAGATATTCTTGCGAAGACTGAGGTTGGGCCATCTGGCCTGAAGGTTGTCCCAGTTGGATCTGAGACGGACCTACTTGCCCAGAAGGTTGAACTTGCTGGGGGTTTGGTTGTCCTTGCACAACCGAAGGTTGTCCTTGTAGACCAGATGGCAGACTAGGCTGAGCAGTGGGCTGGCCTTGCTGCATGTAAGGCTGGCCACCTTGCCCAGAAGGGTAACCTTGCTGGTTTCCGGGTTATCCTTATTGTGCGTAAGGTTGTCCCGGGTTTCCATAAGGTTTCCCAAGATATGTATAAGACGGACCGACAAAGGCCAAAGGTTGTCCCTGGTAGGGTTGTCCTTGTGAGCCTCCAGGTTTCCCTGGATAGGTTTGGCCATAATACTGCTGCCCATAATTAGGCTGCATGTAGGATGGCTGACCTTGGTATGATGGTCCCTGAGATGGCTGGCCTTGACCCGGATGGAATTGGCCACCACCATAGCCAGTGGTACCCCAAGCCACATTCAACGGAAAGGTACCTTCTACAGCGGGTTTGGATGGCAAGGAGGTATACAAATGATGATTGATAGGATCATAATAAGGGCCTTGCCCGCCTGGATTTTGGACAGCATGCAAGTACTGAGAATATGCCCCCCTGCTGAAATGGCATCAGAAGAAGGCAGGGCACCGCTTGTAGGATGAACAACTCTGGCAGCATGTGCCGATTGACCACTACGTGCCGGGCCTCGAGATGGGCCGACAACATTAGTTACGACGGAAGATGCCATAACGGCACTAGCAACTGGAGTCGATGATGTGACACAAACGGTCGGATTGGTTGGAACTGACGTGACAACGGTATGGTGAACCTGGGAACCAAAAGGTCCCATAGTGGGAGCAATGTTATTATCCCACATAGAAGAGGAACTCGCAGAGCCCATAACATCCCTTAGAGATCTATAGCATGCCGACACTGTGATACCGAGAGGTGTAACATTGTAGGGCGTAGAGACAACCAGGGATGTGGCCAGGATGGGAGTCTCAATACTCGACATAACGGGTGTTCCATGCGATACAGGAGATGTGTCTTCCATGTCGGAAGAAGCCATCGGGGATGAAAAACCAACAGGAGTAGAGGGAAAATCCTCTTAAGAAGGCTCCCAAACAGGGTTACAAAACAAGTCGTAAAGCTCATCCTCTGGAGCACGAGAGTTCAACGGTTTGACACTTGGAATAACAGGGAAAGTGTCACCATAAACCGGTGTTTCAGGAGCAGTAGAAGAAGGAGACCCTTGGTCACTCGGGACGGGACACGGGATCGATGGATCCGCCAGGATGATCGAATCAAAAAAAAATCCTAGACAAGCTAACGATAAATGACCCTACTCAAAACTAGCACAAACAAGATCTAACAAGGTAAATGTAACTGTGGTCGAATAAATTTAAGGACATTAGGACACAACTTGACCTTTTCATGTTTTAAGAGTCGAGAAAAGAACGAAAGATGACTCTAGTCACCTTCGAATATTTAGTGAGCCTGAAGTGACAAGTGCTCAATAGAGCCTTTTCTTTTAAGGAGTCTGAAAAGGATAAAAAAGTGTCTGCTCTGGAGAAACTAGGCAAGGGATTTACCAGACAATCCGTAAAACTGCATATACACCTTAGCGATCATATGAAAGCCAAGGACTTTCCATACGGAAGTCAATCTTCCTGAATGTTGTGTTTGGTGTGTTACGGGATGTAAGGAGGTAGACATGGCTTCCTGTGGATCAAGGATGATAACCTAGTGGAGTCTCCCCATATATACGCGACGGTACATGGGAGCACAAGTCCGTACTAGACCACAGTTGAATCACACAAGGAGGAATCACCCAACCTTAATGTGAGAGCAAAAGTGACTAGGTTTAATGATGCCGGAGCATGTCTCTAGCCTAGACCTCTAGAATGTGAGCATTATGTTCCAATGCGTTTTTAAGTTCATTCGATTTATTTTAAAGTTGATCTTGAGTTAAGTTTCGGTTTTCAGGTCCTACCATATGTAATTTCTCAAAATCCCTAAATGCACTCTATATGCCAAAACATGTCATTCCATTCGATGAATGCTAATTACGAAAGCGTTCAGAGAGATTTCATGCAAACGAAATGATCACAAACAACAAAGAGTTTCCCTAATTCAGCTAATGCAAATCACTAAACTTTTCTTTAAGATTACTAATCCACTAATCAAAATGAAAAGTCCTAACTTTCATTAACTGTTTCAAAGCAAAAGAGATTTTCTTTCTGAATAATGGAAAAATGCACTAAAGAGTTTTGGGAAATAACACTAACAAATTCTAACCAATACACACACGTTCAGTTCCTCAAAACACAAACCAAACATCCAAAGGATCAAAAAGGTCCCAAAGACAACAATGAGCTGTGTGATCTAGGCTCAAAGCGAGACGAAGAGGAATCCAAGTGAAGACGAAGAAAATCACCTAAATAATGCAACGAAATGATTCACGACTACCAAACAAGTGTAAGGGAGCAAGCAAGAGATTTGATTGGACAACAAAAAGATCGAAACACCTTAGGAAGGCTCGATTCACAAGGCCACTAGATGCCCTAGGGCTAGAAATGCGAAGTCGGGAGAAAAAAACAAACACCCAAAGGGTAGCGATCAAAACCAGTCAAATCACACTCCAACACAATAAAGTAGTCTAATAAAGGTACTTAGGACAAAACCAAAGCTCAGAAAATGAAGAACCAAGCAAACTTCAAAATTTTACAGGCCTGGCACGACTGTGAGGCTGCAACAAGTGCCTTTCAGGATTGGTGCGGGTTGTCAATGTGCAACTTGTGCCAACTGGCGCGACTGTTACGCTATAAACTAGCGCTAGTTGAGTTTGTTATGGAAAATAAAAAAAAACAAAAGCGCCAGGGCTAAACCAACAGTCCTAAGTACTTTTAAAAGGAAAAAACAATAGAGGTATCCAACCCAGAAAGCAAAACAAACGGGAGAAACCAAGGAAACAATCAAGGAACAAGGCTAGTCCCAAGTCGTTCAGTTTGCAAACCAAACCGGAGATGGACTGAAGTAGCGTTGATCTACTTCGCTAATGCAAAGCAATAGCGTTTCGAAGGCTATCTTGCCAGACTTCAGACTCCGTCTAATAGTTTGCAAAAAAAACACGAAGACAAGATAAACAAACAAGGCAAAGCCAACTCCCCAACGGAGTCGCCAAATTTTTGTGTAGGTAAATCCCCTCTGCGGACAAAGGTGATCCCACTAGCCTAACTGAGGTCTATCAACAATCAAACAATGCTAACACGCAGGTTCCTAATTGAAAAACAAAGGCCAACATGAGATCCTACCTCGAATCCAACGCTTATATTCGTAGAAGGGTCGTCGCTTCCGTTTTTTCACTTTAGCTGGTCACAATCCTCACGATCTCCGTGAATAGACACATGCACGTGAAAAGAACAAGACAAATACAAGCATAAAATCCGGGAAATGCAACTATGTATCAGTCAGAAAGGATACAACTCAAACATCATAATAAAGACACATGAGTGGAACCATAATGATAGTCGTCTATTATTATTGATAAAACAAAAGCGAATACAACCAAGTTCTGATGTCAAATCCTCCTTTGGCTGGGTGAATCAACAACACATGCCTTGCAAAGCTTGTAGGGATGGGAATAAACCTCTCTTTCCTTGATCACTTGGACATGGATCTCCTCCTTAAAGATTTAGCCTCATAGGGATACACAAGACCTCTTGCAAGATGAGCTTAGCAATCCTCAGACTTTTGGAGCTTGAAAAGTAGAATTATCAACCAAGAATTACCAACTAGCTTGTCAAATGGGAAAGAACAAGCTTATATAGAGATAGGAGGAGTAGATAAGACCACCCACTTGATTCATGGGATTGTCCTTATCATTAGGAAGCTTCCATGAGAGGTGGAGAGCTACTTCCCTCCTTGGGAGATACGAAGCCAAACTGAATCAATCCAAACTAGAAATAGTTAATGGATAAGGTGGAAGGAACCTTCGGAAGTGTGATGGTTAAAAAATTTACCCAACTGGATTGGCGCTAGTGCGACTCTGAGACAGAGTGCCAGCTGGCACGCCCTCTTTGGAGCATTTATCCTATTGGCGCGAGAAATACGCTGTGGAACAACGCCAATGGAGAAAGGGCTATATTTTTGGGTATTTTGTAGAAGGTGTCTTCAGGGCATATAGAGTACATATTTTAAGGGATACAAAGCAAGTGTTTTCAAGTTATGTCACTTCTCACGGGTCCCGGAATAGGTCCTCCAATGTACGGGAGAAGGGGTGACAGGGACAGTGACAAAATACTGTGTAACAAATACCTTTACCTCTCTCTGGCATCCCATGTCCGAACCATAATGTATGGGTCCACCTGATACTCCTGCTCCTACTCCTAATCCCTCTGTTGACATCTTTGCTACATGATTTCCATATAGAATAAATGAGCTTCATACATAAAATACATTTTTTTTATTAAATGAAAAATGTATTTATAAATATGGAAATATAACTTTCAATTAAAATAAAAAAAGAATCATCGGTGCGCTCAAAACACAATCATGCATTCTCTCGAGTGCACTGTCAAACATAGCCACACTGATCTCAGTGTTCACATAAGTATGACACACCACGTCTAGTTTAAAAATTTAAATTTTCATCGTGATGCACCGCACTTATGCATCGATGCATACCTATAACCTTTTTGTACCAGTACAAAACGTTCAGGTTATTTAACGCACCAAGCGATAGCTATATTTTTAAATATTATTTTTGCGGTTGATCCAGGTGGATATTGGTGGCCACCCACCAAGTCCACTTGGACCCCCACCATTGTTCCTTTCAGCAGAAGTTTCCTCATCTCATGGAGGAACTCAACGCAATGGGGACCATTGCTTCCTAAGGGGGGAGGAATGATCTAGGTGGATATTTTTGGCCACCCACCAAGTCCACTTGGACCCCTACCATTGTTCCTTTCAGCTTTTCAGTTTCCTTAATTGTCGCACAAGTTACTATTTTTAGCAGTTTTTCGGGTCGTGAACTTCCGAAGCCCTTTTGAGGCCCTAAACGACATTTTTTTTGGGAAAATGAGTCATGTACTAATATTTCTTTTCCCAAAGTTGGAGCTCTTAGATATATCTTTCTAACGAGATATTGTACGTGTCAAACGGAGATTGTATGCCAAAGTTACAACCTCGAGAAGTTGATGTACCAATTTACCCAAATGGGGCCCACAGTTTGGCGTTTCATCTTCTAGGGTTAGGTTTTTGGATGTTTAGGGTTTTCCATTATTTCTCAACAATAAATGGCCTTTCAAGCCTCATTGTAACACAGTTCAGAGGCATGTAGCCACCACATCTCTTCTCAGAGATAAGCTACCATCGCCCTAGCTAGTTTCTTTCCATTTCTGTTTGTAAGCATATTTCACTATTTTAAATTAATGAAATGAAGTATTATTTCCGCTGCATCTTTGTGTATATGGTTATCTCTATATTTTTTTGCATTCCTAGTGAGTTGTTCTACAATCTGGGATGTGTCCAGTAATGGTGGGAAGCATGGTCGAGGGCAGTACATGTTGAACACTTGGTGCAGGCGAAGGAATGGAGGAATGTTGTGCTCCAAAGCATTATTTCCCAGAGCCTTAGTAATGGTGTAAGGACCATTTCAGCGTGGTCAGAGCTTCTGATGGGATCTTGTAAGGCATTCTTTCTGTAGATGGAACTAGACTTTGTTTCCCACTTGAAGCTTGTGTGGTACCCTTGTGGGTGAGGAGAAGTTGTTCCTGTGTTTTGTCATGACTGTATCCCTTTGCTGCTACTACTGCTGCATGGAGTAACCCTTCACGGGGGTCATGGATGTGGTGATGATCTTCCCCTTACTTTGGGAGTGAACCAGACAAAAAATGAATTTTATAGTCTACGAGATGAACTTGCTGCCTTTCTTAGCAGCGATCAAAGAGGTGGCGGTAGGTGGGGCTACCTCCAGTACCCTATATAATGAATTATCCAAAGAAATAATGACAGTGCAAGGCCTTGACTCATACATAGCATGTCGCCTCCACAAGTATGGCTGGCTTAATAATACATCACAAACATCTATAGGTGTAACATCACACAATACCTCGTCTGTGAAGGGTTTGGGAAGGCAGCATTGCTGGCGAACTTTGAGATCTCATCCTTCATGAAGCCACCCGATACTGTATGACTGTGAGTGTGGTGTAGTCGGTAGGCCCAACCGCTTCACGACCTCTATTGAAATGAGGTTCTTTTGGCTTCCATTGTCGACAATGAATTGCAGCGGTAAGCCCTTCACCCACATCTATGAGTGGAAAGATGTTCCACCTCCTTTGGATCTTCAGGCTCATTCTTCTAGATCTTGGTGGTGGCAACAATGAGGCTGGTTTTCGCATCAATGATCTGCTTCCCTTTGCCATTCCCCTTGTTAGGTTTTGAATCAGGGTCGGAACATGCATCTGATTTTGAAGCCTTCAACTTAGCCACTGGTGACTGCTTGGACCAACACTCACTTGTGTTATGAGTGGGACTCTTGTGGAACTCACACCACTTTCCTGTGTCCTTCTTCGACTTCGTGGTGTTGTTCTTTTCTTGTGGAGATGTTTAGGAACTCCATCTCTTCCTAGATGTATCTATGTAGGCAACTGTGGTATTTGAGTACCAGATGCAACTTAGAATATTTGATACCCAACTGTGTGCGAAGGGTATGAAAAATGTTTGTGAACTTCAACACATCTCGGTCCCTTCCTTGCCGTAGCTACTACATGGAGGAACCCTTCATAGGGGTCATGGATGTGGTGACGATCTTCCCCTTACTTTGGGAGCGAACCAGATAGAAAATGAATTTCCTAGTCTGGGAGATGAGCTTGCTTCCTTTCTTAGCAGCGATCAAAGAGGTGGTGGTAGGTGGGGCTACCTCCAGTATCCTGTATAATGAATTATCCAAAGAAATAATGACAGCACGAGGCCTTGACTCATACACCACATGTTGCCTCCACAAGTATGGCTAGCCTAATAATACATCACAAACATCCAGAGGTGTAACATCACACAATACCTCGTCTGTGAAGGGCTTGATGTTGTAGGGAAGGCGACACTACTGGAGAACTTTGAGATCTTTTCCTTCATTAAGACACTTGATGGTGTACGGTTGTGGATGTGTTGTGGTTGGTAAGCCCAATTGCTTCACATCCTCTGTCGAAATGAGATTCTTTTGGCTCCCGCTATCGACAATGAACTATAGTGGGGATCCCTTTACCCACATTTGGGAGTGGGAAATGCACTCCTCCTCTGAATGTTCGGGTTCCTCCTTCTGGATCTTCATGGTGGAAATGGTGGTGTTGGGCTCCGCATTGATAATCTGTTTCCCTTGGTCATTCGCATTGTCGAGTTTTGACTTAGAGTCGGAAGATGCATCTGATTCTGAAACCTTTAGCTCAGCCACCAGTGACTGCATGGCCCGACACTCACTTGTGTTGTGAGTGGAGCTCATATGGAACTCACACCATTTTCCCGTGTCCTTTTTCGGCTTCGCGACAATATTGTTTGCTTGCAGCTTTGGCAGGTTGTCTTGGGCTGCCCTGCCTTGGCTTTGTCCTTTTTTTTGCAGCTTGGGGGCACCTTTCCCTTGCTTCAGATTCGTAGATCCAAAGTCTCGCTTCTTTTGTTTAAACTTCTTCTCGACCTTGATAGCATATCAGTATGCTGTGCCAAGCAAGGAGATGTTCAAGAATTATATTTCTTCCTGGATGTTCTTGTGCAGGCAGACATGGTATTTGAGTATCAAATGCTGCTCCGAATCCTTGATACCCAACTTTGTGCGAAGGGTATGGAAAAGATTGGTACACTCCGGCACGTCTTGGTCCCTTCCCTTTTGCAGCGTGGTCCACTTTATGTATTGATCCTCATAGCTTCTAACAGGGTAGTATTGCGTCTTGATGGCATACCGAAATGAATTACAAGTGGGTGCGGCTAAAAATAGTGAGCCGGTATTTTCATCCTTCTGCTTGCAGTAGGTTTCCCACTAGTCCTTGATGTGGGGGGTTGCTTTGAGAAGAGCAAAAATAATATTTTCCTGACTTGAAAATTCATGAACAGAAAAATAACCCTCTAGAAGATTTAACAATTTATCTAAGGCATCTGCATCTATCTGACCTTTGAATATGGGGATTTCAAAATTAACTTGTACCTTAAAGGGTGTGGCGTTTCTAGAGTAGCTGCTGGAAGCCGATGCGTCGCCTCTTGGTAGCCGCTAAAGGATCTGGGCAAATCTGTCAATCAGCACGTTCCTTTGTCGCTTGAGGGCTTCTTCGAGCAAGATTTTGATAGGATCTCCTGCCTCCTTATCTTTCTTCTCATCCGCCATGAGAGGCCATCAGGATTTGCGAGGCTGGTCTTGCAAAGGTTCGACCAGTTCAAGCCCTAACTCCTTATATCCCAACCTCGTTAGGGACATGCAACGAAAAACAAAGAAATTCGGATCAATGATGCATTTGGTAAATATAAGCGCATTGGGAGTAACACACTGATGTATAGTTTATTTCTTTTCCAATGTGTTTTCATTTAAGAAACACGCCACAACAATCGTAGTGCATTATTTTCATCCACCAAAATATGGTGCACCCTATAAATTTATAGGGTGCCTTGCTATTAGTGCAAGCCAAACATATCGAGCACATTGCGCAAGGATTTTTTTCTTTTAAAAAACAATGGACAATTTAAGTTAATTTTCTATTCTAATCTGCTAAAAAATTAAACTAGAGAGAAACATAGACATTACTTGGATATTTGGTCGTCGTGGAGGCATTGTTGACACACAATGGAGAAAAACAAATTCTAAGATGATTTGAAAAATATAGAAAGTGAGGCAATGAGCATGGTACTTAAGGATGGTGAGAAAGAGAAGCACCGACGTAAGGGTGCTTGCATGAGGAAAGAGTGGTACCGGTGCTTCAGAACTCTCTAGCACTATAGATGGTAAAAATGAAATTTACAACGAGTAGTTTTTTATTATTATTTAACCCTCTTACTCTAACTGCATTGGTGCATAATAGATCCAAGAGCACCGCATTTTTTTTTTAAATAAAAAATCTATCCTGGTGCTTTTCTTAAGATGGCCCGGGGTGTTCTAATATAGGTGCTACATTCGTGCTTTTCTTGACTATAGTACTGCTCTATTTTAAAAAAATAAAAACCTCCTAGTAGTGCTCTTTAGAAGACACCTTCGGGCATTTTAATACATTTACCGCACTGGTGCATCAATGGAAAATAACACCACATTTTTCTGAAATTTAAAAACTATAGCGGTGCTCCTTCGTGCTATGCACCGGGGCATTTTACTACATGAAGGAAACTGGTGCTATCGATTATTAAAGCGCCTATGGGTTGTGTTATTTAGCACACGATGTTTTTATTTTTTAATTTTATGAAAATAAATTTTCCATGATGCACCATGTTCTATGTGGCACATATGCTTGTACGATTAGTAAAGCACCAATGCGTTTGTATATTGTAGACATCCAAAAAACATGAATTAAAGCATCTTCCCTCCAACCTTCACTAGTGAACTCCTCTACAAATGATTTTTTAGGTTATTTTTATAGGGAATTATGAAAAAGCTTTCACTACAATTTGTGGCATGTAGCCGTGACATCACTTTTCAGAAATAAGCTACCATTGTGTGAGCTAGTTTGTTCCATTCTGCATGTAAAGATTTTCAGTATTTGCTATTAATTAATTGAAGTTCAGATTTCATTGTAGCTCTATGTTTCTCTCTAAATCTGTATTTTATCTTGTAGATTCAACAACTTATGTAATATGTTAAAACACAAGACAAGAATCTACCCTACTCTTAAGCAAAAACCAAAATTGATCAATGAAAACAATAAGCAGAAAAGGAAGAATATCAATCACACATAACACAATATTTATCTAGGGAAAGAAATTTCTCAATACCCCAACTATCTATATAGCATTAACCAGAAGATCTGAGAAGAAAATGTAATGCTTGTTCAACCCAAATAATTCCCACACTAATATAATCTAACTCTCTACTTCACAAACCATCTCAAGCCAACACTTAGCCAATTTCGTTTCTTGTCAAGCCCTTACTTACTTGTGTGATTCTTGAGAGAATTCGTCCATATTTAATTAGGAAATTCTCACTCCATAATTGCATAATCCATCCATAGGCCCTCAACTGATTGCATGCACCATCTGTACAACTCGGAAAATTATACAACTGATAGTACACTATCCCTGAACTCTAATTTGAATTGGGTCTTCCTCTGAACTGACATGCATGTGTTATTTATGAGTTAATCTTTAATTAACTGGTGTGGCACTGAGGATGTACCGGTGCCTATCCCCACTACTATACCTCATACTATTTCCTCCAACAGTTAGAACTAGTTTAACTAACTATAACTTAGTTAGAATGTGTTAATTAATTACAACTCAAAAAACTCAATCTGGGCCCCTAAAATTTAGGACCACTCTACATGACTCTAGATAGACTTCCAACTTGAATTTCCTATGTCAAATAAGTCAATTTAACTTAGTTAACTATTAAAAGTTTCTATGAGAATAGAATTTCAATTTAATTCAAGTACAAATTAAATTAGAATTTCTAGATGCCATTTTGAACATTTCTTGTTTCTATTTTCAACACTCCCTCTCAGCAAGAAAGGAATTCAAGTCTATTCCAATATGGTACTTTTGGAATGTTCTGCATGCAACATTTCTCTCTAGTGTTGTTGTTATTGCAACTTTTGAAACTAAAAAAATCATATAAACTGAATTAGTATGATGCATCTATCACTAGAGTCTCTAACTGCTACTAGCTACTGCACTGTTTATTGAAAACTCCGCGCTTTTGCTGACTCTGCACTGTGCCATCTACACTACTTCCAACTCTGCTCTGCTCTTCCCAGTATCTGATTGCTACTAGTCTCTTCCTCTGTCACTTTGACATCTAACTTCATCAACCACCACTGGTCCATCTTGCTATTGTGTACTGTGGTCTCCCATAGCAAGGTAATGATCCATGAGATAAAACATCTCAATGGACCCTGCCCAAATTTCTACACTCTTGCGACTATTAATTCACATCACCCCACCTCTCACCTGGAGGTATGGCTACATGTGCTCCCTCTTCCCACTTGACTCAAAATTCCCCCCTATTGTAGGTCTCTGCTTGAGTGGATGTCTCCACTCAGTCTCCTCTCTGATTCTCCAATTGTGGCTACTCCACAACTTCCTGAGGTTGCTTCTGAGGCTTCTTCTAGGGCTGCATCTGAGACTCATTTTGAGAGGTAATTCACGCTCCCTCTCAACCACCAATTCTCTAACCTTTTCCTTGCTCCTCAAGGATTTGAATTGCATCTTATACCTCAAGTGTATATAGGTTCTTGACTCACACACCGATTTGTTTCACTTGTCCCGTGACAATGTGTCTAAGGAAAACCTTTCCTTTGCTAAACATCACATCGTAGCCACGGTTTTCTAATACTGTAATGGAAATAAGATTCTTCTTTAGTCCTGGAACATACATCACATATGTGATTCTGAGAGGGGAGCCATAATCCATCTGAAATATAACTATATCGATGCCATCCACGCTATATCTCCCATCATCTCCAAACTCTATGTTCTACTTAAGGTCTTTCTCCTCAAAGTCACTAAAGAGATCTTTATTCCCCATCACATGGAATGAGGCACTGCTGTCGAGATACCACATGCTTCCCATTATAATGTTGGACATGCATGTAATAAGAGCGAAATCAAGTTCGAATTGTGAATCTAGAGCTTCACCTATTGCTACTATTGCAATCTCCTTCTTACTTTCTTTCTTCTATGGGAAATTCATGCAATAATGCCCGTATTCCTAACAGTGAAAACAATTGATGTTCGACAAGTACTTATTCTTGCTTCCCTCCTCATCTTGGGACTTCTTTCCCTTGGATTTCTTTTCTTTGCTGACTAATGAAAATTCTTCTTCTGATCCTTTGGAAGAGGTCGCATCTCTGGTATTCCGCCGAATCTCTTCCTGTGCCAAGTCGGACCACAACCGCTCCCACTCTGGTAGCTTCTCCCTCCTATTAATAGAGTCCTGGAAAGTATGCTAGCTCTTGGGAATTCCTAGAAGTGCTAGGCTTACTAGATTGTCTTCAACAACAGTAATCCCAACACATCCAAGATCATCCTGACATTGGGTGAACTTGGTAAAGTACTTCAGAATTGAGTCGTCCTTCTCCATCTTGGTATTTCTGAGTTTGTCCTTCAGTGCCAGCTTCTTATGGTCACTTCTATTTTGAAACAGGTCACCTCCAATTATTTGAAGGTCAAAGAGATGTATATGTTGTAGATAAATGGTTGAATCTACTAGAAGGTTATTTTTTGGGCCATAGTTTCTCTGATAGGGAAAATATTACTTTTGCACTACTTAATGCCACTTCCCATGTTAAGGACTAGTGGGAAACTTATTGTGAGAAAAGGGATGAGGAACCCTCTTTGTTTATAGGACCACACTGCGACAGTGAAGGGATGAATATGTGCATGACTTCACAGATATTTTTCATACTTAACGCACAAAGAGGGGTATCAAAGACTCTGAGTGACATCTGGTGCTCAAGTACTACAATTGCTTGCACAAATACATTTAGGAAGAAATGGAGTTCCCGAACATCTCATTACTTGGTGAAGCATATTGATATGCTACCAATATTAAACAAAAATTAAATAAAAGAAGTGTGACTTTGGATATGCGAATTTGAAGCAGGGTAAGAGCACCTGAAACTCACATAGAAAAGGACAGATCTAAGGTGGGATGACCCATGACAACTCATAGAAGCCACAAGCAAAGAATGGCACCATGAAGATGAAGAAGGACATAGGAAAACGGTGTGATTTCTACAAGATCCCCACTCACAACAAAATGAGTGTCGTGCCAAGCAATCATTGGTGGCTGAGATAGAATATTTAGAGTCTGATGCATGTTCTGATTTTGAGCCACAACTTGACAAGGGGAATGACAAGGGGAAGTAGATTATTGATGCAAAAGCCAATTCCACCATTGCCACCACCAAGGTCCATAAGATTGAGCTCGAAGATCCAGAGGAGGGGGAGTGTCTCTTCCACTTATAGATGTGGCTGAAGGGTTATCCATTGCAGTTCATTGTTGACAGTGGGAGATACAAGAATCTCATCTTAGTAGAGGTTGTTAAGCAGTTGGGATTGGTAATCACACCACACCCACAACCATATACCATCGGGTGGCTCCACCAAGGATGAGATCTCTATGTTAGATAATAGTGCCATCTTCCCTACAACATCAAGCCCTTCACAGACGAGGTACTATATGATGTTTCTCATCTTGAAGTTTGTGATGTTTTATTAGACCAACCATATTTGTGGAAGTGTCATGCTATGTATGAGTCTAGGCTTCACACTTTTATTATTACTTTAGGTAGGAAACTATATAGGATACTGGAGGTAGCCTTGCCTACCACCATCTCTTTGATGTTTGCTAAGAAATGTAGTAAGATCATTTCCCAGACCGAGAAATTTGTTTTCTTTCTAATTCATCCTCAAAGTAAAGGGAAGATTATGGCCACATCCATGGCCCCTAGAAAGGGTCCCTCTACACAATAGAAGAAATTTTATAAGGATGTGGAATAATAAAGGGACACCTTCTCCTCACACATAGGAGTACCCATGCACTATGATGTCAAGCACTCGATCGATCTGACTCCTGGTGCTCCTCTACCTAATAGGACAATGTACCGCCACTCACTTATGGAAAATAAGGAAATCAAGTGGAAGATCTCGGAGCTACTACAAAAAGGGCACATATGAACAAGCTCCTCACCTTGTTGGAGCCCAATTGTACTTGTATAGAAAAAGGATGGGACCTAGAGACTCGACATTGATTATCAGGCAATGAATAAAATCACTCTTAGAAGGTATCCAATCCCATGGATTGATGATCTTCTTGACCAATTCAAGGTGTTACAAATCCATTTGGGAACATCAATCCCATAATCTAGATCATTGTTTTAGGGCTCATCAAACCCCAATTTCAGTTGCTACATGCCCTAAACAAGTCACCCTTTTGAGTTCCTCCTTCCAAGACAATTTCATGACTTGAAGACATCCTGAAATGACCTCTAAAGGGACCAATGCAGGTAGGCCCATGTAAGGGTATGCTACAGAGCAGTTGAGTCCATGCCAAGGTGCTCTGCAGAGCACTTAGGCCCTCTTTAACTTGCGCTGGGCTAGATTGAGGGAAATTCACATAGGGTTTGGGGAATATTCTTATCTCTTGGATTCATATAGAAGTTTTCCTCACTTATCAACTCTTATGAGCTCGAAAATGGATGAGGAATAATTTAAGATGCATCCTATCCTCTCATCCCTTCCTCCATGGAACTAATTCTAAGTATGGAAGGTCGTCCAATACCCCCATTTATGACATAACCTCCTTCATCTTCCTATATATTGACCACTCATCTAAGTGATCAAGGGGCGAAATATGCTGAATTGTAAGGAGATAACATTTCTATGAGAATTGTCTTTGAGGCAAGTATTGCTATGCTACAAGTTTTTCATGCTTTTGATGTGATGTGGATGGGATCCAAGTTGGAGGAGTGACTTCGAATCAGACTTGATGGTTGTAATTCTTTCTTCTATTCAATAAAGTATTTGAACCTTTTTCCCATATGAGTATCTTATTATATGATGCTTATATGTGTGAATGTATTTGATTCCATTTACTTTTATTCAATAGATCTTTTGCTTTGATCGGTTCTTTGTCTTATGTTTGTGTTTACAGGTACTTCTCAAGTGTTTTAAGTACGGGAAGGAGCAATAGGATCGATACAAAGGAGACAAGAGGAAAGAAGAACTATAAGCAGGTCTTCTTATCTTATTTGTATTAACTATTGCTTATAGGAAAAGGATAAAATTCTTTAAACTGCTGTTCTAGATATGGCTACTTATCTAGGGAATTAGTATTTATCCATAGATACCAAATTCTCCAAAACAAATTGGCAACTCCACTAAGGAAGATCATCATTCCTAGTAGCTTATCCACCTTCTAGGGTACTTGTGCAGGCCCTACTTGTGTTCATTGATTGTATTTCAGTTCTTTTGCATTGAATTTTGGTCAAAACCGTGTCAAATTTCCTCTTGAAATGGCTCACTGTCACTAGCGCAAGCTTGTGAGGGACATAATGTGCTGAAAAGCACCCTTGGCTTAGGGACAATGCTTTGAAGCACACTGTCTCCCATTAAAGGTTGTGCTGATCCTCCTAGGGTTAGTTTCCCACCTTTGGATTGAGTTTTTACCAACTTTTCTCTGTTTAATTACTTGTTGATTGATCAATGAAAGTCATGTCTCAGAAAACAAGTTTCTATCTCCTTTGCTAGCCCTACTTTGACTTGGTTGATTAATGTTTCTTAAATGTTTTCTTTGTCATTATCGATTCCTAGTCAAAGTTAGATTATAGTCGATTAATCTTTGTTCGAAAGAAGTGTCATAAAAGTTTTCTTTTCCTTCAAAACAGAACTGTTGTAAAGTCTTCGTTCTTGTTAAAGATTGATTGATTGTATGTGCATTAGTTTCCTTTTTGTTCATGTTCACATTAAGGAAATTGAAAATAAATACATGCATTTTGCATTGAAAAAGTTTGTGTGT
This sequence comes from Pinus taeda, assembly GCA_000404065.3. Lineage (NCBI taxonomy): Eukaryota > Viridiplantae > Streptophyta > Pinopsida > Pinales > Pinaceae > Pinus > Pinus taeda. The sequence continues at coordinate 116,783 of APFE030205874.1, read as the reverse complement.
GCTCATAGGAATAGTTTAGGGAAATTGCATTAGATTGTGCTCTTTTCTCTTTGATTGAAAGAAGTCTGATTGCTTTATCCCGATTAACTAAGATTTTTTGTTGTTAAATTGAATGGAAATAATTCTTATCATAATAGTTGCATTCCTAGGAATTATAGAATACATCACCTGGCGAACTTGAAAGGAAAATTCCTAATCAAGATCAACTTAAAATTAACATAAATTTACCTAATGGAGAATTGTCATTAATGAAAAACATTTAGTGGTTCTAGGCTAGAGATGTGTTCTGGCATCGTAAAACAAAGTAGCTGTCACTAGCTTGTCTGCAATACATCCCGAGTGTGATACCTCATTCCACGTACGTGAGTATATCGTAGCTCGTCCATGTAACTTCGGGTATATAGGGTGGTGTTACAGTTTGTAAAGTATATGGGAATGCTCTCACTGTGCGGTTTTCCATTAGACAATGTTTATACGGATTGGGCCTCCACGTACTTTTGGGTATATATGGGAGGACAACAATAGGTTGCTATCCATCCTTAGGTAACTGAGTTGGTCACCTTGTACACTGTGATACACCGAACACAACATTCGGGGAGATTTCCTACCCGTAATTCTTGGTTCGCGAGGAGGTATTCTGCAGTTCACAGTTGCTTGGTAAACCTTTTGCCTAGCTTACCCATTTTTGTTTATTTCTTTTCTATAATAAAATTAATCAATAATCGTGGAGGAACATCAACCCTTACCCCATTGTTCACAGAGAATAGTGAGTAAACCACCTTTGCCACCCGAAGCTACACCTATTTTGTTAAAGTGGTCTCGCTTAACTGAGTCAAGTACATCACGAACTCTCGATTCTTCATTTGAACTACAAGAATCATCCATTTTGGTAAGTACTGAGACTCCAGTTACTCCAACTATTTCTGGTACATCCGTTATTGAATAAGAAGTTTCACAATTACCTGATGACATTACTGATATTAGTGAAATGGTAACAAAAGTTGTTCAACAACAAGTTGATCCTCAACTTGAAGTTGCTCAACAAGAAATGACTCCTGAACTTGAATCAGTTCAACCAGAAGTTAATCCAGAACCTATCACAGTTCAATCAGAAGTTACTTCTGAAATTAAAGTTGTTCAGGAACCTCTCCCTGAAACTGTTGTTCTTTTACCGAAACATCTGGACTTTGAATTTGAACATTCCAAAGTTGTTACTTTACCAGAAGACGATCAATCGGTTAACCCTCAAACATCAGTAACTACTGAAACTTCCACTTTATCAACACCAGAAGTTTATTATGGACTAGAAGGTGAAGTTCTTCCACTTGGTTTAATTCTTGTTGAGGAAGAATTGGAAGAAGATACTACACTTGAATCCCTATTCCATTTTGGAACCGGGCTTTATCTTTACCCTCATACTCCTAATTTTACTACTCCTTTTGATCCTGCTTCTTTTCAAGTACCCGTTGATTCTTTAGGACATCTATTGGGTTAGTTAATTATGGATGAACAATTGTCAACATCCTAGACTATGTCATTTGATGTAGCTGCAACAGAATCTTCTATCACAACCTCTTTGATATTCTCTACTACTCCTAGGTCGCACCTATATGGTGAATCGTCCATCCCGGTTGGTTACCAATCTTTATCTGGAACCCACTCAGGGGTTGCTTCTACACCATGGTCATCACCCATGTCCTCAACTGAAATTTTACCTGGTTCTTCATTAACGAGAACCCAACATTTGGATCCTACATATCAATATCAAAGTGGGCAATCTAGTCAAAAATGACCTATGTATCAATTACATACTGGATTACTGCCATATGGAGAGCAATATGCTTATTCACCTTATCCTCCATATCCTGGAGGACCATCATATGGTAGTATCCTGTCATATTCAGGTCAGCCTGGAACGCGAGTCTGTTAATGGCAACCAACAATGCCAGTTCAACCAAGGCTTGTGTATCCAACACAACCAATGCAAACTGTGTCAGCTATTCCTACTACACCTATTGTTACAATTGTACTGTAGTCACAAGTTCAAATAGTTGTATCTCAACTTGTACAAGCTGGTACTTCTACCTCACAACCACAAGTTTTAGGTCAAGAGGCCTAAGTTTCTCAGGCTGTTATACAACAACCGCTTGTGTCTGGGGTCCAACAACCTTGAGTTAGTATACCTTTATCCGGAGTGACTCAGGCTTACACTGTTATAGTTTATTCACAACCTGGCCAACCTTACATTGCCGGGAAACAACAACCGTTAAATAAACAACATTTTGACCAACAACAACAATAGTTGATTCAACAATAATGGTAGCCCCAATATCGACAACCTCAATTCCATCAATTCCAACCCCAATTCGGACCTGCCCAACAAGCTCAACCTGGGTTTGGACAATATCAAGATTACCAATTTCCTAGTCAACAAGGCTTTGCTGGTTATGGACAACCGCAAATTCAACCTGGTTATCAACAACCACCTTATCAAGGTTACCAAATGTAGATGCCCTATGTTGGTATGCAAAGACCTATTGCTCAGGAAATTCCATCATATCCTGGGTATGCTCAACCTGACTTGAATCGACAGTTTCCGTTTGTAGCAACTCTTGAATTACTAGATTTAAACTGGCTCACTAATGATCCAATCTTAAATTCACCTTGGTGGCCGGTAATTTTGCATAAGTTACCTTCTGACATTCCAAAATTCAATGTAAATCTCAAAGAAGACCCATCAAATCATGTCATGACTTTTCATTTGTGGTGTTCATCAAACTCCTTAAATGATGACTCAATTAGATTCCATCTTTCCCAAAGAACACTTACTGGTCTAGCTGCGAAGTGGTACATTGAGCTACCATGAGCTTCTTTCGACGACTTTACTAGTTTAGCCACCACATTTCTGACCCGCTTCCAGTTACCTATTAGATTTGAGACTGGAACGAAACTCCTAACCAACTTTAAACATAATACTACTACTAATATATTAGATCATATTCATGAGTGGTGGCATTGTCGTCGAATGGTTAAGAATTATGTTCCTGATCAGCTTTTGGCTGAGTGGTTTATAAAATCCTTGTTGCCATCAATCACTGAGGATGTGATGAAAGGTGGAGTTGTCACAGAAGAGCAAGTAATTTCTCATGCCAATATTTGGATTTTATTTATACACAACTTGGCACACTCTACGACAAGATTCCAAATGCACCATGACCAGCTTTCACTGTTCCTCCTCCTCCACAATTGAGTAAGGAATCTCATGCCAGTGACAGTGTGATTGGTTCTTTGAGCACACAAACGACAGGTAGACCATCTGGTCAAACTCTTTCCATTACCAATCAAACTTCTAGTGCATCACAAAACACTCTTTCTTCTGAAGTCAATGCCGTATCATTTGACAAAGGCAAGAATCAAAAGCAACCAGGAGGCAAGAAGAAGGGGAAAAATCAGAAGAAACAAGATAATACCCCTCAAGAGAAATCATATGATTCCTCTACTTCAGCAAGGAAACCTCGTTATCCATGTCTAATCTATAATGACAAGCATTTTACAAGATATTGTCCACACTAGTCAGAAGTGTCTAAGCTTCTAAAGACTTCTAACACATCTATAGTGTTGATTGATCCATTTCCAAACCCAGAGACACATTTGGTTGTGACAGACCATGCTTCCACATCCCAAGTACTTATGTTATCCATCACAAAGCCTCAAAATGAAGTTTTGGTGTCAACACGGAATAAAGATATGGAAATCCACCATCATCGTCAAATAATTAAGCCAGTGATCAACCTAATCCTTTGACTTTGACTCCATCTAAAAATATTCCACCACCTATTACGCTAGAATTGACAATAAAACCACCAAAGGGAGTTGTGCATAAATCGACATTTAACCCTCGAGCTCAAGAAACTTAGAACTATAACATAGTAGAAGACCTTGCTTAATCACCTTCTGCTATGTCGACGCTTGAGGTGTTACAAAACTGTCCCTCCCAGAAGCAAGCTTTACTGTCAGCAATTGGTGGAATAGACCCTACAGATTCCAATCTTGTGGTTTTTAACCATGCGAGATATACACCACAATTATCGACACAATTAGATTTCCTAATTAAGGTAAAGGTTCTCAATAAGAATGTTCACCAAACTATTATTGATGAGGGTGCATCTACTTACATTATGTCAATGAGCTGCTGGAAAACACTTGTTTCACCGCTATTGTCAAGATCACCAACAACGTTAAAAGATTTCGACAGACGCATGTATATGCCTTGTGGGATTTTGAGTAACTTGCAAATTGAACTAGGGGGCAACACAATTACTATTGAAGTTGAGTGTTATAGCTCTGATACCACTTGTTATAGCTCTGATACCACTTGTTATAGATCTGATATGAAAATATATGATAATACAAATGAACCCAGAAACAATAAGATAGAAATAGATAGAAATTGCTTCTTTATTGATATCAAACCCTTAAGGTAGGGCAACACCATACATTCACTCCTTAAGGAATGAGAACACTCCACAAGCCATATGGCTGTTCATACAATAATCCTTGACACAATTCCTTGACATCTCTCCATGTAGAGTCTCTAGCCTCTATATAGGCCTCATACATACAATACCATGGATCATTACCATGGTTCCCTCATACCATCGAACTAATACCATGGGCCCATTACAATATTACTAACTACTTGTGGTCCCTTACATGATATGGGTTAACCACCTTATTTATTACTATGGCCCATCCCATTATTACATAATTACCTTGGGTACCTCCCTTTGTACCCCATATTACCTCGCCTAGGTATATAACATTGAGGTAGTTGACGGACCCCTTGAATACAACATTTTACTGGGAAGGCCATGGGTATATGCTATGGCTATTGTGGTTTACATGTACTTTTGTACGATTGCCTTTCCTCATAAAGGTGGAATCATAGTTATCGATCAACTTGCCTTATTTGCATCTAGTTCTTAGGCTACTGGAAGCATTCTGTTGGTACACGGACCCTCGCTATCACTTCAAAGTGTTGGTGTACGTCTCTTTAAAGATCCTTCCCTAACGGGTATTTTTACGCTACCGTCACCATCTGATTTGGTGGAAGTGGCACGAGTAGAGACTTGCAACATGATTTCCTCCACCTCATCTGATTTAAGGAGGATTACCAACAATTATGAAGTTGATAGTAATACTGAAGTTATGCCGCTAAGCCCCATTGAGCTTGCATAGCAATCATTTTTTCTAGCTTGTGCAGCAAACCCAAATCCACTATCACCAATTGTATGGGTAGACTGTTCATTATAATATGGTACTTCTTCGAATCCTTTTTCATGTATATTTTCTATGGATCAAGGAATCATCCAATCAATGATGATAGGAGAAGAACCTTGGAAAATTATCATCATCGTTCCCATCTTCCAGATGACATCGAATATTATTCAAATGAACTTAACCACCCTTCAGTTTTTGATTTCCTTTCGAATTCTGTTTTCATAGACACAGTAGATTCCGAGAGGAACTTGTCAAATATTGAAGAAATGATTTCTATTAATATTTTGACCAAGCCTAATGTTGTAGAAAACATTCATGTTGGAAAATCTTGTTCTCCATCAGAACTTGATAATTACCGTACTCTCTTTCGTGATTTTAGAGATATATTTGCATGGTCGTACAAGGAGATGCAAGGCATTCACTCTAGTATTGTTGAACATGAAATCAAAATGAATCCTAATGTCAAACAAGTACGACAGTGACTTCGACCTGTTCATCCAAAGAAGGTCGCTTCCATTAAAGCAGAAGTTGAAAATATTTTGCATGCTGGTTTCATTTACCTTGTACCTCTTACTAACTAGGTTTCCAACTTTGTTCCTATCCTGAAAAACAAGGGATAATTCGAGTGTGCGTCGATTATAGGGATGTAAATCAAGCTTGTCCAAAGGACAATTATCCTACTCCTTTTATTGACCAGATTATTGATGAATGTGACAGATGCAATATATTCTCATTTATGGATGGTTTTTCCGGCTACAATCAAATCAATATCCGCCCACAGGACCAATCTAAAACAACTTTTATATGTCCATGGGGAACATTTGCTTATAGGAAACTCCCTTTTGGTTTGAAGAATGCACGGGACACATTTTAGAGGGCAATGAACTATGCCTTCCATGACATCAAGCACATTGTTCAACCTTACCTTGACAATTTACTTGCTCATTCATGAAAGCGTATTGATCACCCGCAACATTTGAAAGCTATATTTTTACGGTGCTGACACTACAGGATACGAATTAATCCACACAAATGTGTGTTTTGTGTTGGTTTTGGTCGATCGCTTGGATTTTTAGTGTTTAGAGATGGAATTTGACTCGATCCATTAAAGGTTAAGGCAATTCTTGACCTGCCTCCACCTTCAAATCTTTTACAGTTACAGAGACTCCAAGGGAAGGCTAACTTTCTGAGGACATTCCCAATTACACTGAAATGGCCAAAGGTTTTACACGTTTTTTGAAAAAGGGGATACCCTTCCATTGGGATTAGGTTGTGCAAGCTTCCTGTGATGCTCTTAAAGATACCTTGATTAGAGCGTCATTAATGTGTTCTCTGAATTATCAAAACGACTATTACCTGCATCTCGCCACTACAGATACAACCATTGGAAAGGTTTTAGTCTAAGAGGAAGATGGGATTGAACATCTGATATACTATTTGAGCTGCAATCTCAATAGTACTCTTATGTCAAGAAACTAGCTTTGGCAGTTGTGCAAGCTGTTTAGAGATTTTGCCACTACATCTTACTTCAGAAGACCACGGTCATTTCAGATTGCAACCCTATGCCATATATTTTGTCACGTCAAATTCCATGGACAAATAATCAAAATGGATAGTCATTTTGCAGGAGTTTGATCTGGAATTCATCAAGTCCAAATCAAAGAAATATCTCTTTTCCGCCGAGCTACTTTGTAGCCTTCCCTGGGCTTCCATTGATTCAACATTTGAACCATCGATTTTGGATGCGTCTCTGTTCCTGGTATCATCATCTAATCCATGGTATGGAGATATACTGATCTATCTCTAGATCCAAACTTTCCGGCCTGATACCTCTCGCTCACAACAATGATGTATCCAATACCAAGCCAAAGATTATTGCCAAATGGGGCATTGAATTCATGACAAGTAACCCCACCTCGGACAGTGGGCATGGGTATATTATAGTCACCGTTGACTATTTTACCAATGAGCTGAGGCGATGCCAACATTAAACAATAGTGGCGAAACGACTGCTCTTTTCTTTTTCAACCATGTGGTTTCCCGGTTTGGTGTACCACAGGCCGTAGTTACAGATCATGGGTCACATTTTCGCAATCACATGATGGCTGAATTGATTGCTAAGTTAGGACTGTCACATGATAGTTCTAACCCTTATTACCCGCAAGCGAATGGACAAGTTGAGGCCATCAACATGTGAATGTTTCAAAGAATGATAGGGGTTCATAAACGAAACTGGCATTTAATCCTGTACTCTACCTTGTGGGCATATTGAACCTCGGTGAGAAATGCAACTAGATTCACACCCTTTCAGTTGGTGTATGGTTTGGAAGAAATCTTACCGATACAATGTGAAATTTCATCTCTCAAACTCGCGATTGCCCTGTTACTCGACACTTCTGAAGAAGAAGCATGTTTCTTGGAACTTATCCATTTGGATGAAACCCATCGTGATGCCGCATTGGTGAATGAAGAGCATAAGAAACGAATAAAGGTGCAATATGATAGAAATGTCAAGCCTCGTATCTTCTCAAAAGGAGACCTGGTCTTGCTTAAGATCAGTAAGTTGATAAACTTGGAGCAAGGAAATTTGAACCGATGTGGATGGGTCCTTATATTTTCAAGTGTGTTTTTGCAAAAGGTGCCTACAAGTTAGTAGATTATGATGGGATTCCATTATCACAGCCCTGAAATGGGTTGTACCTCAAATGTTACTATGCTTAATTAAGTGTAGTAAAACTCACTGTATATATGCTTTCATTGCGTGTGTGTGTGTCAGTGTGTGCATTTTAGAGTTCTTTTATCTGGTTAGTAATCCACTTTGCATTTTTTGTAGATGTCAGAATCTTCAGAACCATTTGTTGGTTACGCCGATGGTGCTAATCATAGTACGTAGAACCTATCTTCTACAACATGGGCTATTTTCGCTCCAAGTTGTGAGTTAGTGAGTTTTCAAGGGATTTTTATCGGTTGTTCGATGAACAACATCGCTAAGTATATCCCATTGATCAAAATTCTCTCTGATGCCATTTCACTTGGCGTTCACCAAATCATCGTTAGGTTGGACTCGCAACTCATTGTATTACAACTTACAAGTGTGTATACTATCTGAAACCCAAAAATTCTTTGTATGTTCCTTAGAGTTTGTATTTTTGAAAGACATTTTGAATACATTCAATATCAACATATTTTCAGAAACTTTAACACATTAATTGATTCTCTAGTGAATTATGTGTTAAATAGACATTTGTGACACATGTAAAAGTAACATTTTCAATTCACATAATTAGTTGAATGGGATTGCAAATAACCATAGAAAACTCTAAAAGGAAAATAGATAGATGTTTTAAAAGTTTTTACAAAATTTGTGTCCAAGACACGTTTGTTCTTTTGACCCAAAAACTCAAAAGGCATGCAAAAAAATCCTAAGTAGACCTAGTGATGCTCATGATAACAGGTCATAGCCTGTTCTATCATGCGCAAAAGCCTCATCCAATGGCTAGGAACACCAATAGTGTGGTGCTACAGCCTCATAGGTAATTCCTCGATTCGGACATCCGAAATACCAAGGGTTAATCCCTCTACGTGATCCTAGAACTCTACCAAGGTCTCGACTAAATCCAGGTCCTAGAGAACTACTCTCCCAATGTTTCTCCACGCTAGCCCACCTGCACCCTGTTGGTGTCCCACATGTTGAGCAACACCCACATATGCATGCGTTAGAATGATTTTAGTTTAGTCTTGGAAACATTAAAAACTCAAAAACATGTAGAAACTTGAAAAAATAAAAAATAAAAACACTTTGGTCAAACAATTTACCTATAGCACCCCATTGTGCTCCAACTAGTAGAATCAAGTCTGGATCTCCACGAAAATCCATCCCTGAGTATGGATGCTCCTTGATGATAAGGTGTTGTCGATCGAGTCAACTAAAGAATGCAATGGAAAAAATGATTGTTGACTGACCCACATGTCGAGCCATCAATTTGAGCCTCCTCTGCATATGTGGATCTCTAGGACCAGTTACACCCAGTAATACATGTTGCAGTTGCATCGATGGAATTCTCTCTAAGGTAAAAGTGATTAAGAATGAAACGTAGCAAAAATTATTCATCTTACCACTTTTTACCTTGGTCAGTTATTCTTTCAGTGAAGAAAGCACAACCTCACACCAGTTGATACTTTTGGCTCTAGACACTCAAGTGCATACTGCATATATGATCTGTTCTCCAAATGAAGTGTCACACTGCCAGCCAACTTTGTGATTCGAAGAGGATTGTTCTCAAAGGAAAATCACCTACATCCCTTATATTTATTTTCCCATCCTTGCTAGGCTATGTACCTGGCCGAAAAACTGTCGAATGTAATCTCTCACCGATTCACCTCCATGGGCAAATCTAGAAAGTGAGATGGGGGCACCTTGCCTCGATAGTCCAGTACGAAAGTAAATATCATCAATGGTAATAGGGACCATCTTGTCCCTTATGTGAAAATTCTGATTTGTCTGATCCAATGCATGAACAAGGAACTGCCATAGTTCTATTTGTTGCCTCATTCCGAACAACCTAAAGTATTTGAGTAACCCACAGTTTTTGGACATCAACTGTACCTAGATTGTTTAGGGAAACCATGTCTTGTTCTTCATGATCTCTTTCTCACCATGTAATTGACATTCTGATTCGATGAAAGCCTGAAATCCAATCATAAGCTTAGTTAGGATTCTTTCCATGCAAAAAATAGGACAAATTTTGGAGCAAACAACTAATTCAAACTTGCAAAACTTGCCCAGCGCAGCCCAGGCATAGAGACAGTGTGCTGTAGAGCAGGAAACCTTCTATCAGGGTGCTCTTCAGTGCATTTTTCGATGAGAAAGCCTGCACTGATCCCATGGTAAAAAAATTAAACGCTAGAGGCCCCAAAAAACCCTAAAACTTGCATGAAACAGTAAATGAATAACTTGAAAATAAAGAGGAGGGGTAGATCTCCTACCTGGTCCAAACAACATGAGAAATGGTCTACAGAATCTCTCACAATCAGCTGATGAAGTTCGAGGTAAAAAACTAGCCTAGAGCACAAAACTGAATGGTAAGTTTCAAATGGTAAAAATGTCATGGTAAAAAATTGTTTTATGTTTATTACAGGTTCATTAATCAAGTAAACATTAGTATTTGCCTATTTTTACCTATGAAACAGGTATTTTTAATCCATTTGGTGATGTTTTGAGCAGGTTTTACAACTAACTTACAGAATTTGATGTGCTTGATTGTAAATTGTACCTTTGACCACAAAGCATACTTTTATCTATTTCTCGAGCTCTATTAAATAATGAAAAAGGAACCCTCTTGGAGTCCTCTTTAAGCTCTTTTCGGACTCTCTAAACATGAAAATACTGCCAAGCACTTGTCATTTTCATCTCGTTAACATATTGGAAATGCCATCTTCTCAGTATAAGTTAAACCCTTTTTCGGGTTGAGATAGATTAACTATGTAAAAGGAATACATTGACCGAACATGGTCAATATGTTCTCTCTCGTATTGTTTTATGATTTTTCGGGCTTGAGAGACAAATCTACGAAAAGAACTTGTGGAGTTTTCTATTTGTCCCTTTTCAAACTCTCTAAAAATGAAAAGGACCGAGTTATCTTTATCGTTAAACTCGTTAAAACATCAAATAGTGATAAACTTGTCCATTTGGACAAGACCGAGCTTCACCTTTGCTAGACTCGTTAAAACATCAGATAGCAATGGATTCACTCAAAGGGTGGAATTATACAACAAGCATATGTTATCCTCCTCAAGTTTGATAAAAAATAAAGAGGTACTGGTTAATAATGACTTGGGAAAATGGAAAAAGGGGTAAACCACTTATGGTAGCAGGTCGTGTTGTAGATCTAACCCAGAAATATACGATAACAGAAATAAACCCAAGAAATCAGATAGAAATAGATAGAAATGATTCACTTTATTATCAAACCCTTATGGTAGGGCAACACCATACATTCATTCCTTAAGGAAGGAGAACACTCTCTAGCCTCTATATAGGCCTCATACATACAATACCATGGGTCATTACCATGGTTCCCTCATACCATCAACTAATACCATGGGCCCATTACATTATTATTAACTACTTGTGGTCCCTTACATGACATGGTAACCACCTTATTTATTACTATGGCCCATCCCATTATTACATTATTACCTTGGGTACCTCCCTCGGTACCCCATATTACCCCCCCTAGGTATATAACAGGTCGCTCTTGAACATGACACTTTCACTTCATCATTGTGACTACTTGGGTTGGGTTATCATACCGCTGGTCTATCATACCATCCATCACTTTGTTTTGGGTCAATGCTACCAATTCATTTCAGTGTCACCGACATGTTCAAGAGAAGTCATCTTGTTAAAATTCATCCTTGCAATACCATAAACCTTCATTTTGATGACCACCATTCCTGAACCTTGTGTCGTCAGACAAATTCCGTCTCCAAAAACATTACACATGTTTCATGTCGTTGATGTGGGATACATCAAGGCCCTCCTGCGACAAGTCACTTCTTGTTGACATCAGCACATTATCTAAGAAGTTGACTTAGAAACACCCTTCTAGTACCTTGAGGCTTGCATACATCAATGGCAGGTTTCTCACTTCCAGCGATAGGTTGACATCAATGACCTTCGACCGAAAGACTTTATCTGGTGTTTGACATCAAATCATCCATTCACAACATGCAGAATGTATTGCAGTACCTTGAGGATCATTATCATTATCGGTGATTTATCTCACGTCTGTTAATAGCTTATATCATTAGCTGGTAATTAGACGGTGTCTTCCCATGTTCGACTTCAAATCACATATTCACATGGTAAGAATCGTACTTGAGTGAACGATCGAACGAGATAGAAGACCCCAGATCTAATTTCATTCATCTGGGCTGCGATCTTAGGAGCACTAAATCATATGTACAATGGACTTACATTTATGGTCATCCATTCATGGGTCTATATATGTAGATGACTATCTATGTACATGTAATGAAAGTTTATATGCTGAGCATTGGTATGCCTTCCCTCAGCTATTCATGTAAAAATCAAAATATCATAATATATGTATTGTAATTGATACATGTCACCTTCCACTTTGAAACCTCCTCATCACATTGTAAAGCATTTCATTTGGTATTTGCATTTTTCGACTTCATGCTTTAGGGGGTAGCTGTTACAGATCCATTTGGGAACATCACTCCCATAATCTAGATCAGTGTTTTAGGGCTCATCAAAACCTAATTTCAGTTGCTACATGCCTTAAACAAGTCACCCTTTTGAATGCCTCATTCCCAGATAGTTTCATGACTTGAAGACATCCTAAAATGACCTCTAAAGGGACCAACGCAGGTAGACCCGTGTAAGGGTTCTCTACAAAGCAGTTGAGTCCATGCCAGGGTTCTCTGCAGAGCACTTAGGCTCTCTTTCACCTGCGCTGGGCGAGATTGAGGGAAATTCACATAGGGTGTGGGGAATATTCTTATCTCTTGGAGTCATCTAGAAGTTTCCCTCACTTATCAACTCCTATGAGCTTGAAAATGGATGAGGAATGAGTTAAGATGCATCCTATCCTCTGATCCATTCCTCCATGGAACTAATTCTAAGTATGGAAGGTCATTCAATACCCCCATTTATGACATAACTTCCTTCATCTTCCTATAAATTGACCACTCATCTAAGTGATCAAGGGCTGGACTACGTTGAATTGTAAGGAGATATTGTTGCTATGAGAATTGGCTTTGAGACAAGTATTGTTATGCTACAAGTTTGTCATGCTTTTGATGTGATGTGGATGGGATCCAAACTGGAGTAGTGACTTTGAATCAGACTTGATGATTGTAATTCCTTCTTCTATTCAATAAAGTATTTGAACCTTTTTCCCATATGATTATCTTGTTATATGATGCTTATATGTGAATGTATCTGATTCCATTTATTTGTATTCAATAGATCTTTTGCTTTGATCAATTCTTTGTCTTCTGTTTGTGTTTACAGGTACTTCTCAAGCGTATTAAGTACGGGAAGGAGTGATATGATCGATACAAAGGAGACAAGAGGAAAGTGGAAGTATAAGTAGGTCTTGTCATATTCTTTGTCTTATCTATTGCTTATAGGAAAAGGATAAAGTGCTTTAAATTGTTGTTCTAGAGATGGCTACTTATCTAGGGAATTAGTATTTATCCATAGATACCAAATTCTCCAAAACACAAGGGGGCCAAGTACTTCAGCAAGATTGATTTGAAGTTCGACTATCACTAGGTTCCAATAGAATCCATAGATGTATGGAAGACCATCTTCAAATCCAAGGAGGGCCTTTTTGAATGATTGGTTATGCCCCTCCAAATTTTATGAGGCTGATGGATGACATCTTGAGTCCCTTCACCAATTCATTTTTGGTTGTATATCTAGATGATATCCTCATCTTTAGCAATATTTTGGAATAACACTTGCAATATATTTGGTAGGTCCTTCAAACCTTGTGGCAACACAATCTTTGTGCCAAATTGGAGAAATGCACCTTTGGCATGAACCAAGTCCAATATCTGTGTTACATCATTGATGAGAACGGAGTGCATGTGGATCTAGCTAAGATCCAAGTCATTCGGGATTAGACAGCCCTGACCACTCTAACAAAGCTTCGCTTATTTTTGGGCCTTTCAAATTTATATAGAAGGTCCATGTTGGGATTCTCTCATATCACTTGGAATTTGAGTCAAGTCACCAAAGGAAGAGTGAAATCAATGTTTTTCTGGTCAAATGTTTTCATTGAGTTGAAGAACTGCCTCTACTCCGTGCCAGTGCTTACAATGCTAGACCAACAACAACCATTTGAAATTGAGACAAATGCCTCCTAACTATGCTATTGGTGCAGTGCTTACCTATCAAGGGCATCTGGTAGTCTATCATAGTGAGACACTTTCCAATACAATTCAGAAATACCCCACTTATGATAAAGAGATGTATTCCATCTTGTAGGCTTGCCAACAATGGAAACAATAGATTCTGGGGAAGGAGATGATCATCCACACAGATCACTGAACTCTCCAGATTATACATACACACGGGAAGTTGTAGAATGATTGCCATTAGAAATGGTCCACATATCGACAACAGTTTCACCTAAACTTTAAATACAAGAAGGGAAACACCAATAATTTGGCATATTGCCTCAATCAACCATCGGTTGTGGCACTAACCACTGTGTTTGACTCTTGTGGGAACAAGACTTTTGGATACTCGTAGCTTTACAATAATGATCTAGAATTTTCCACCACATATCAAATGTTGATGGATGGAAAGCAAGTTCCAGACTTCCACCTCCAAGACACATTGTTATTCCACCTTGGACACCTTTGTGTTCCTTTAAGTGAGCGCACCAAGATGATTAGGGAGACACACTACAGTTAGGTCATAGGACATTTTGGTGTAGATAAGACAACAACAATATTGTATAAGTATTTTTATTGGCCAAGTTTTCGATAGGATGTCAGAAAATATATCAGGTCCTACACTTCTTGTGCCATCGCCAAGGCAACCATTAAGAAGAAAGGCCTGCATATTCCTCTGTCTACTCCTAGCTATCCCTAGGAATCCATTTACATGCACTATACGTCTAGCCCTCCTTCTACTAAGCATGGTAATGACTATGTATTTGTGGTCGTTGACAAATTTTCTAAGATGGCCATATTGGTTTCTTGCAAGAAGAGTATCATAGCATAAGCCACTTCCAAAATATTCTTTGAATGAGTAAAGGTACATTTCGGGGTCCCCTAGACCATCATATCAAACTGAAATAGTAGGTTCCTAAGCACATTTTGGTCGAGCCTCTGGTCACTATTGGACACTAACATCCCCAAGTTAACTGCATTCCACCCCAGACTCATGGTAAGACATAGGTCGTCAACAAGATCGTTGTGCACATACTATGCATGTACAACTCCAAGCATTTGTGAACGTGGAATGAGTCTCCCCTATGTGCAACACAACTTTAACAGATCTCTGCACAACTCAATTGGCCACAAACCCTTTCAAGTGGAATTGGGATTTCAACCATTATGTCCCCTTCATGTTGCACTACCTTTTACAACTACATAGAAAGAGTTTTCCCATCTTCACTCCGAAGTTAATAAAGCCACTAGGTTTATTGAGTGCATTCACGTCGTTGTTCGACATGGTCTTCTTCTCCGACCTTACGTCATTGGTGTGCTTATTTCGGCATTGAAATCTAGTCACGGCGATCACCATACTGCAGCACGCTTTTGTTTGTATTTTGTATATTGTCAGATCACAAGGTGCGTAGATTGTGATAAATTAGCCAATATTAACGGGTAAAATAAGAGCATCGAGCAATGCAGGGCTAGGCTGTCTGTCGGAGTGTTTTATACTCTGAATTCGAAGCAGAGATCGGTCCAGGAGAAGAATTTCATTCATGAAGATTACACGAAACATTATTTTTCTCGCGGCGTAGAGGGAAAACATTCATTATATGAGTTTGCTGCCATCAGAGACCAAAGAAGAGCAATTTAGGTAAGTTTTGGGTCTTCTTCATATAGACCGTTCCGTTTATATTTTCACCAGTTTTCCATGTCCATGGAGGATTGTATTGTATTTGTAACAAAAATTATCTTACATCTCTACATTGTTTTGTTATGTCTTTGCTTAAATTCGAATATTATTCTAATTCGCTTCGAGGATCTTGCTTGTATAAACAGTTTTCAATTTTTATATTTCGTAGAACGAATGACCGCCTCCTTACTCAGGCTTCACTTCCATGATTGTTTTTGTCCAGGTCTGCATTCTTTTCTTCATGCAAATTGATCTAATTGCTATGGGTGAAATTTTAATGTCATGACAGGGGTGCGACGCATCTTTGCTACTGGATGACAGGGAAGCACTGTGAGTGAGAAGAGATCGAATGCCAACAGAAAATCTGCCCGAGGTTTTGAAGTCATTGATCAGATTAAGAGTGAGCTGGAAAAGGCATGCCCAAAAATTGTATCATGTGCAGATATTCTTGCTATTACAGCTCGTGACTCAGGGGTCCTGGTAATACATTACATATTAATCACCTTACTGGCAAGTATCTCATTCTTTCAAAATAACATATTTTGCTAGCACTTGATTTCCATGACAATATTATGATCTGGTAACTAATAGTACCTAGTTTTATGTTATGAATCACTAATATCGTTGTGGATGTCTGGGCTGGGAAGTTTTACTTGCTGAGCGGGTATGGACTGTTGAACTCAAACGAAGAATTGTTTGCCAAGGGCCAAGGGAAGACCATGGAAACAGTGAAAGCTTATGCAGAAAATAAGGAGCTAAGGAGCTCTTTCTCGAACAGTTTGCGACATCGATGGTGAAGATGGGGAATATTAACCCTCTTACAGGCACCATGGGATAAATGAGGGCCAATTTTAGTATTGTTCTCAGTTGATCAATAATTGAGTTTCATAAATTTTCAATGATTGCAGTTCTTTATATTATGTTCCCCTTTGTAGCTGCCATCAAAATGCATTTCTAAATAATCCCTTCTCAACACTAGTTTTTAAATAAAAAAAGATTAAATATGTATGCCCTATCCACACCACATAAATATATAAGTTATAAAAAAAAATTAATAAAAATAAGTTCACTAACGGTGTGGAAAAAATTCACAATAAAAAAGATGGGATAGGTGGTGTACAGTATTGCGTGGTGTACAATAAGTTACGACAATGGCTACTAAATAACCAGTGTGGAAAATCTCCGAAGAAAAAACAAGGAGGAGAGAGCGTACGGAAAATTTATGAAGAAAAAACAAACACCAGAGAGCGTGATGTGCAGATGGAGTCGTGGTTTAGCCTGGGCTATATTGCACATTCCATGAATATTTTTCAATATGGTATATTTCATGAATATTTCCTAATATGAACAAAAAAATTAAACAACTAGTAATTGTCTCAAAAAGTTCAAAGAGAGGCCGATAGAAATGTTAAATTGAAAAATTGTATTTTGATTTAAAATAATAAATGTTATAATAATACAATCATTCAAACTAAACTTAATCAATAAATTGCCCAAAATAAAATAAAACTTTAATCAAAATTATACAAATTATTATTCTTCGTTTTTCTCAATTATTTATATAATAAAATCCAATCAATCATCTAAAATAAATCAAATCAATAAATTTCCCAAATTAAATCTCAACTAATCAAAATTATTTGCGAATATATATGTATAACAATAAAAAATTATATTTATATGTTACAAAAAAAAAAGTAAAAAATTCTAATTGATTTAAATAAATCTGAAACCACTGAAATAAAAAATTAGTATTTATGATTAGGCGAAATTTTAAGATAATAGGAACACATTTTTTTCACCCAAATTAAAATTATTTTTTAATAATAAATCAAACATTGGAAATATCAACATTAAAAAATTTCAGCACAGGGAAAAGAACTTGCTAAACAATGGAAGATTTTATTTATATATTTATTAATATTTAACTATTCAAATTGATATATAAAATTTTTTTTTATATTAATATTTTAAATAAATTAAAAGAAAAGAAAATATTATTATAATATTATATTAATCATTTATATTTAAATAAATAATTTTTTTAAATAAACTATAATAAACTAATTTTAGAGGACATGTTAAATAAAATAAAAAAATAAGCTAAAAAGAAACCCTACTTTTCCTAAACATCTTACTTCAAAAAAAACCAGCAAAACAACCAAATCAAATGAAAAACATAGAATTAATTAGCAGGCCATGCTTTATACATAAGATGTGGCATGGGAGATGTTAGTTGACAATATTGAGAAGTTGTAATAAAAACTTGGGCGTAAATCACATGTAGAAAGACCTTTGATTTACGTCGAAGTTCTTATTACAACTATTATGGATCATAGAAGCCTCAATTCAATAATATTGAGAAGCTTAAAGTCTAACATCCTCATTGGCATTTGCCAGGTGTGTAATGGAAAGTTTTATGGAAAGTTTGTGTAATGGAAAGTTTTATGGAAAGTTTGGTTTCAGTGGACCTTAACCATCCTCATCAATAAAACATGAACTCAAACATTTGCATTTCATTGCATTTCATTGTATATCTTTAATTTTAAATTGAAAATCATAGGTTGAACTATCCATTAAAAAAAAAAAAAAAAATTAAATGTTT
>APFE030205874.1:80575-91899 GCA_000404065.3 Pinus taeda | reverse complement strand
AATAAATATAAAATTGTAAATTTTAATTCAAATTAATCCATTATATTATAATAATTGATTGTTTAAGGTACACACTGAACTCACAGATGTAACCAACACAGCACAACAATGACATCCCCACACAAAGAACTAATCTTTTTTGTGGATTTGTTAATAAGTGACTTGTGGATGTGAGGGATGACACCTCCACCTGCTATGGTACCTTTGATCAAAGTATCAAGTTTTTCGTCTCCTCTAATAGTGAGCTGCAAACGCCTTGGGGTGATATGCTTAACCTTGACATCTTAAATGGCATTTCCTGCAAGTTCTAAAACCTCTGCAGTGAGATACTCCAGAATGGCTGCAGAATAAACAGCTCCAGTTGCTCCCACTCTTCCATTTGCAGATACTCGAGACTTCAACAGACAGTGGATCCGTCCCACAGGAAACTGCAACAAGAACAAACAGTTCAGTCCACCTATTACAGGAACCTTATGGAGTTCTTGTTCACAACAATTCTGAACTGTTCCAAAGCTTCAATGAAGATGTTTCTCCCGGGAAAAAAGAAGCTAGAATTACTTCAGTTGATTCAAGATTTTGACAAGAAAATTTATAGAAAATAAATAGATACAACTGTAAGTCAAACAACCAAAAACAGAGTCCCAGAGAGTTCAACATAAAACAGAGTGTCAAAGAATTCAAGATATTACAAAAACCTTATGGAGTTGTTTCTCACAGGAGTATTTGAACTATTACAAAGCTTCATTGAAGATATTTCTTCTAAGAAAACAGATTCCTAGAATTACTTCAGTTGAATCTAGACTTTGACATGCAAATCTGTAGAAAATAAATAACTACAAATGCAAGTCAAACCACTGAAAATCTTGTTCCAGAGTGACTGAGGCATGTAATCTCCAATTCCAGGTATTCTTGACTTGGATTTGTATCAAGGGTTGCGAGAAAGATAGAGATGTTTTTCGAAGATAGCATGAATAGCTAGCCTGTGAGATTGCATATTACTTGACCCTCCATGGTTTGTGAAATTTCCATCAATACTTAAAACAGGGAAAGTATAAGTTTCTAATTCGACTTCGACACTTGATGGCTGACCAGAGCTGCCAGAAACATTGAGCTTTGACCATATATCGCCACATTCAGAAAAGTCAAATCTAGGGCTAGTAATTTCAATTGGTGAATGAAGATGTCCTCCTTCATGCAACCACTCTTTGAAGCTTATAACTGCAGAAAAATCAGGAGCAGTTGGAATAATGATATCCCCGACAACAATGGGCTTGGCCCTTTCTTGCATTCCTTTTTCACTTGAATTTATCTCTAGGGATTGAACCTTTTCTGAATTTTTCTCTACCATATTAATGTTTCCGATATTCACCTCCACATTTCGATTGTTTTCCTGACTGCCATTGTTCTCTGAAACTGTCTGTGCAATGCCATTGTTTTCCTCACTGCTGTTGTTGTCTGAAAGTGTCAGCGGAATATCCTTGTTTTCTTGTCCATCTACATAATGGTTCATGTCCTTTAGCTCAAAAGATGGCTGGAGAAGAGGGAACTCTAGAGCGCTATCATATTCATCCTTTAGGTCCTCTTTCCAATCAATAACAATTGGTGCATCATACTTTCCAGGAGGGAAAATTGTGTACAAGAAGACAACCTAGATATTGAAGTCGATGTGAATTTATTCAGGTGGTTATATCCTAAATAATAAAGGTGCCTTTTGGAGTTTCTGTCCCAGAGGGGCCTCTCGTTCCTGGCAAGAATGGCATCATATTCTTCAACTGTATGAAAACTTTCCAGAGATTTTGATCTCCTTGAAATTTTTGTGGACTGACTCTGGTCAATCAGTTCGTGGCTTATATCAGACCAGTCAAAAGAATAGGTATCCCTATTTGTCTCAGTCTTGTTAGAAACATAGCATGTTTCTCCATCATCCAGACATTCTATAACCTTCCATGTGTTAATAATCTCAGTTTTGTCTTCCTCTGTAGGTCTATTTTCTTGTAATTCTCTCTCTGCATCTTTCAGTTCCCCCGGTATCTTCTCTTTCAAGAAAATCCCCGATTGCAGATCCACATTTACCCTCTCATGGGTTTCCACAATCATAAGACTCTCACCTATAGATGCTTCAGTTGTCAATGTTCGAAATCTTGAATCAGATTATGGAGTTCTTTCTCACAGGAGTATTTGAACTATTACAAAGCCTCATTGAAGATGTTTCTTCTAAGAAAATAGATTCCTAGAATTACTTCAGTTGAATCTAGACTTTGACATGCAAATTTGTAGAAAATAAATAACTACAAATGCAAGTCAAACCACTGAAAATCTTGTTCCAGAGTGACTGAGGTCTGTAATCTCCAATTCCAGGTATTCTTGACTTGGATTTGTATCAAGGGTTGCAAGAAAGATAGAGATGTTTTTCGAATATAGCATGAATAGCTAGCCTGTGAGATTGCATATTACTTGACCCTCCATGGTTCATGAAATTTCCATCAATACTTAAAACAGGGAAAGTATAAGTTTCTAATTCGACTTCGACACTTGATGGCTGACTAGAGCTGCCAGAAACATTGAGCTTTGACCATATATCGCCACATTCAGAAAAGTCAAATCTAGCGCTAGTAATTTCAACTGGTGAATGAAGATGTCCTCCTTCATGCAACCACTCTTTGAAGCTTATAACTGCAGAAAAATCAGGAGTAGTTGGAATAATGATATCCCTGACAACAATGGGCTTGGCCCTTTCTTGCATTCCTTTTTCACTTGAATTTATCTCTAGGGATTGAACCTTTTCTGAATTTTTCTCTACCAAATTAATGTTTCCGATATTCACCTCCACATTTCGATTGTTTTCGTGACTGCCATTGTTCTCTGAAACTGTCTGTGCAATGCCATTGTTTTCCTCACTGCTGTTGTTGTCTGAAAGTGTCAGCAGAATATCCTTGTTTTCTTGTCCATCTACATAATGGTTCATGTCCTTTAGCTCAAAAGATGGCTGGAGAAGAGGGAACTCTAGAGCGCTATCATATTCATCCTTTAGGTCCTCTTTCCAATCAATAACAATTGGTGCCATCATACTTTCCAGGAGGGAAAATTGTGTACAAGAAGACAGCCTAGATATTGAAGTCGATGTGAATTTATTCAGGTGGTTATATCCTAAATAATAAAGGTGCCTTTTGGAGTTTCTGTCCCAGAGGGGCCTCTCATTCCTGGCAAGAATGGCATCATATTCTTCAACTGTATGAAAACTTTCCAGAGATTTTGATCTCCTTGAAATTTTTGTGGACTGACTCTGGTCAATCAGTTCGTGGCTTATATCAGACCAGTCAAAAGAATGGGTATCCCTATCTGTCTCAGTCTTGTTAGAAACATAACATGTTTCTCCATCATCCAGACATTCTATAACCTTCAATGTGTTAATAATCTCGGTTTTGTCTTCCTCTGTAGGTCTATTTTCTTGTAATTCTCTCTATGCATCTTTCAGTTCCCCCGGTATCTTCTCTTTCAAGAAAATCCATGATTGCAGATCTAGATTTACCCTCTCATGGGTTTCCAAAGTCATAAGACTCTCACCTATAGATGCTTCAGTTCTCAATGTTCGAAATCTTGAATCAGATTATGGAGTTCTTTCTCACAGGAGTATTTGAACTATTACAAAGCTTCATTGAAGATGTTTCTTCTAAGAAAACAAATTCCTAGAATTACTTCAGTTGAATCTAGACTTTGACATGCAAATCTGTAGAAAATAAATAACTACAAACGCAAGTCAAACCACTGAAAATCTTGTTCCAGAGTGACTGAGGCCTGTAATCTCCAATTCCAGGTATTCTTGACTTGGATTTGTATCAAGGGTTGCAAGAAAGATAGAGATGTTTTTCGAAGATAGCATGAATAGCTAGCCTGTGAGATTGCATATTACTTGACCCTCCATGGTTCGTGAAATTTCCATCAATACTTAAAACAGGGAAAGTATAAGTTTCTAATTCGATTTCGACACTTGATGGCTGACCAGAGCTGCCAAAAACATTGAGCTTTAACCATATATCGCCACATTCAGAAAAGTCAAATCTAGGGCTAGTAATTTCAACTGGTGAATGAAGATGTCCTCCTTCATGCAACCACCCTTTGAAGCTTCCAGCTGCAGAAAAATCAGGAGCAGTTGGAGTAATGATATCCCCGACAACAATGGGCTTGGCCCTTTCTTGCATTCGTTTTTCACTTGAATTTATCTCTAGGGATTGAACCTTTTCTGAATTTTTCTCTACCATATTAATGTTTCCGATATTCACCTCCACATTTCAATTGTTTTCCTGACTGCCATTGTTCTCTGAAACTGTCTGTGCAATGCCATTGTTTTCCTCACTGCTGTTCTTGTCTGAAAGTGTCAGCGGAATATCCTTGTTTTCTTGTCCATCTACATAATGGTTCATGTCCTTTAGCTCAAAAGATGGCTGGAGAAGAGGGAACTCTAGAGCGCTATCATATTCATCCTTTAGGTCCTCTTTCCAATCAATAACAATTGGTGCATCATACTTTCCAGGAGGGAAAATTGTGTACAAGAAGACAACCTAGATATTGAAGTTGATGTGGATTTATTCAGGTGGTTATATCCTAAATAATAAAGGTGCCTTTCGGAGTTTCTGTCCCAGAGGGGCCTCTCATTCCTGGCAAGAATGGCATCATATTCTTCAACTGTATGAAAACTTTCCAGAGATTTTGATCTCCTTGAAATTTTTGTGGACTGACTCTGGTCAATCAGTTCGTGGCTTATATCAGACCAGTCAAAAGAATGGGTATCCCTATCTGTCTCAGTCTTGTTAGAAACATAACATGTTTCTCCATCATCCAGACATTCTATAACCTTCCATGTGTTAATAATCTCGGTTTTGTCTTCCTCTGTAGGTCTATTTTCTTGTAATTCTCTCTCTGCATCTTTCAGTTCCCCCGGTATCTTCTCTTTCAAGAAAATCCCCGATTGCAGATCTAGATTTACCCTCTCATGGGTTTCCACAATCATAATACTCTCACCTATATATGCTTCAGTTGTCAATGTTCGAAATCTTGAATTAGATTATGGTTATGGCAAGCTGAAAATTTGAAGATTATGAAAAAGAATTCCCCAGGGAAAAAAATAATGTAACAATTTCAAACAGAGGAAATCCATCCTTAGACGTCCAGAAGCTATGCAATATGATAAGAATGCTTGGATCACTTAGAGGTGCCAAGCAAAAGATAAAAATCGTAAATTCAGGAGAAAACTAAGAGAATCAAGTCCCTTCGAGCAAAGCAAAAATAGGGCTTACCTTCATTATCTTTGTCGATGAAAGGAAGTATATATTGTGGCTGAGATGCAACAAATTTCTTAGCAACGTTATTGGTCTTGCAAACCAGATCCACGAATTGATTATGGTTGTTTGTAACAAGCAAGTCCTCTATTACCTGAGGTAATGGCCGATTTGATTTCCTCTTGAGGCTATTTGTTTTAACAACCTTCTTGGAAGATCCGGAGCCCATTCCGAAGTTATCAACGCATCTTCTGGCCCAGCTTTAGTGAAGTTGATTAAACCAGGTTCACTACTCTCAGGACTGACCAACAAAAATCAGAGTGAAAAATCTCATGTAGAAATCAAGAGCATTTTGGTTTGCAGAGTTAACATATGCTCATGGGAGACAAATTCCAGTGCAAATGAAGACGATGGTTCTCGAGCTCTCCGCCCATAACAGAAATGAAGGCCATGTTCCGCCCGTAACTGAAGGATGAAGGCCCGTAACTGAAGGATGAAGGCCATGACGAGTAACTGAATGAACAAGACCATGATGAGTGCACAGATGTCAGTAGAGAGCATAAGGGTGGCCCTAAAAAACAATGCACAGATGTCAGACGTACTCTCGTCACTAAAGAACGTCAAGTGTCAACCTCACAAAAAAAAGACGACGAAAGCTTCACTCAAAAGAAGGCCTATCGGCCTAAATATTTCGTAATATATATATATATATATATATATATATATATATTATTTTTTTTTTAATTTAATATATATTAACTGATTTTAAATTTATAATTAAAAATATAATCGTTAAAATAATTAAGTGTACTATAGTGATTGAATTATTAAGTGGACTATAGTGATTGAATTATTGTTGTGTTTGTATTGTTTTCACATTCTTTAAAGTGATAGATGGTAAATAGCTTCTTTATCTGTTTTCGAAGTTTTTAAATCCATGGAATATAAAATAATTGTTCTTGGTTAGTTTTATGATTTTTGATATAAATATATTTACCAAATCAAATGGAAAATAATTGGCATTTTTCAATCTTTCTTATAATAAAGTTGGCGTGAATGTTAGCATCACCTTTATCAATTTCATTGGACTTTTGAGCATAAATATATTTACCAAACCAAATGAATCTTATTCACATTTTTCATTGGACTTTTGAGCATAAATATATTTACCAAACCAAATGGAGAGTGATGCGCATGTTTCAATTTTCCTTACAATAAAGTCGTGGTGAATGTTAGGATCACTATTTATCAATCTTATTCACATTTTTGATGGTGGTGAATGTTAGGATCACTATTTATCAATCTTATTCACATTTTTATTGGTTAGTTAGAAATTTATGAGTTGACAAGTTTTTGCATTCACATTTTTTTTTCAGTGAAATAAACATATTTTATTTTGTAATTTTGTAGATATTTTAATTAATTATTAAATTATGGATATTAAAGAAAATATTATTAATGGCGTTTTAATTTATTAAAGTAAATAAATACAGAATTAAATAATTAGCATGTTACTAAAATGTTAGTAGTTATCAAATTAATAAAGAAGATAATAAGACAGATTTGTCTCTTTTTCTATATAGATAGGGGCATTATTGTTGTATTGTTAAGGATTATAAAGCATTCTCATAAACAAGTATGTCAACTATATATATAGAAAAACTATGACACTTAATATGGTCACCTAAATTGTAAAAATTTATAAAAACCTATTTTACTTCAAGAGAAAGAGATGTTCGTATTTTTAACAATCAAGATACTGCATGTTGTGCTTGTGCCTTTGAAAGACAACATAAGAATGAGTTTCCTATAAGAACATATGAAAGGAAAAAAAATATTATTGAATAAATGCATACTTGTCTATGTGGGCCAATAAATGAAATCATTTGGGTGAGCCTTTGATTTTCTTATCTTCAGCCATGATAGAATAAGATTTGTGTGGATTTAATTTACAAGAAAAGTGGTGAGTTTGAATATTTTAGAGACTTTAAAAACATGGTTGAAGTGAAGGTAATAATATACATCAAGATCCTTAGGTCAGTTCAAGAAGAGAATACACATGGTTCAATATTTGTGACATTGTGACAAGGATTGTCATAATATGAAAATCAACCATGGTCAACCATGCTCAATTTTTGTTGCATTGTGACAAAGATTGTCTCAATATGAAAATCAACCATGTTCAATTATGGTCAACCTTGGTCCAAAGTCGCATTGTGACAAAGGTTGCTTCAATATGAAAATCAATCATGGTTAAACTGCATGGTCAATATGAAAATCAACCATGCTCAATCACGATCAATTATGATCAACCATGTTTGTTTTACGGTTTATAATATTTATCTTAGGGTTTATATCACTTGGATTTACAATATTAGTTCTTTTGGTTTAATATTATTCCCTTCGGTTTTTATTATTAATCTCTTGGGTTTCTTAGTGCCTTGGGTTTATAATATCAATCCCTTGGGTTTATTAATCTAAGGGTTCATATTTGTAGGATTTAATATTATTGAAAGAGTTTATAATATTAATCCTAGGGCTTAATATAAATCCATTGGGTTTATATTCCATCAGGTTTATAATATAAATTCCAATCCATGGTCCAATGTTGTGTTGTGACAAGGATTTTCTCAATATGAAATTCAACCATGGTCAACAATGTTGATTTTAGGGTTTATAATATTTATCTTAGTTTTTATATACCTTGGCTCTATACTATTAATCCCTTGGGTTTAATATTATTCCCTTGGGTTTATAATCCTTTAGGGTTTTAGTATTAATCCCTTGGGTTTATAATATCATTCCCTTAGCTTTATTAATCTAAGGGTTCATATTTGTATGTTATAATATTATTTGTAGGGTTTAGCATATTAATCCTAGCGTTAAATATAAATCCCTTGGATTTATAATCATGGTCAACCATGTTCCAACATCCCATTATGTCAAAGATTATCTCAATATGAAAATCAACCATGGTCAACCATTGTCAATCATCGTCGACCATGGTCAATCATGGTCATCCATGTTCCTATGTCACATTGTAACATATGTTGTCTCAATATGAAAATCAGTCATGGTCAGGGATGTTCAACCATGACCCAATGTTGCATTGTGACAAAGATTGTCTCAAGATGAAATCAACCATGGTCAACCATGGTCCAACACTGCATTGTGACAAATTTTGTCTCAATATGAAAATCAGCCATGGTCAACAATGGCCAATTGTGGTAAACCATGTTTATTTTAATGTTTATAATATTTATCATGGGTTTATATACCTTGGTTTATAATATCTATATTAGGGTTTATCATAGGATTTTCTCAATATGAGAATCAATTCTGGTCAACCATGGTCAATCATGGTCAACATTGTTCAAACATAATCGACCATGGTTAATTATGGTCAACCATGGTTAACTATAGTCAACATTGGTTGAATGTCACACTGTGACAAATATTTTTTTAATATAAAATTCAACCATGGTTAATCATGGTCCAATGTCACATTGTCTCAATATAAAAATCAACCATGGTTACATTGTGACAAAAATTGTCTCTTGGTCCAACATCAAATTATGATAACCATAGTCATCCATGGTCAAGCATGGTAAAGTATGGTAAAGCATGGTTGTCCATGGTTAGTCATGGTCAACATTGACCAATGAAGCATGGTCAACCATGCTCATCATGATCATGCATTGTTAATAACCATGGTCACATTGTGAAAAAGTTTGTCTCATGGTCCAACCTCACAATGTGACAACCATGGTCATCCATGGTCAACCATTGTAAACCATGGTTAAACGTGACATTATGACAAAGATTGTCACAATACTAAAATCAGCCATGCTCAAGCATAGTCAATCATGGTTGACCATGGTTAACCATGGTCCAACATCACATTCTTACAAATATTCTCTCAAGATGAAAATCAATCATGATCAGTCATGATCAACCATGGTCCAATGTCGCATTGTGATAAAGATTGTCTCAATATGAAAATCAACCATGGTCAACCATGTTTGCTTTAAGATTTATATTATTTATCTTATGGTTTATATACCTTGGGTTTACAATGTTAATTTCTTGGTTTTAATATTATTCCCTTGGGTTTTTAGTATTAATCCCTTAGGTTTACTGGTGCTTTGGGTTTATAATATTAATCCCTTGGGATTATTAATCTAAGGGTTCATATTCATAGGGTATAACATTATTGATGGGGTTTATAATATTATTTTTAGGGTTAAATATAAATCCCTTGGGTTTATAGTATAAATTCATTGGGTTTATTAATCTAAGGGTTCATATTCCTAGGATATAATATTATTCATAGCAGTTATAACATTAATTCTAGGGTTTAATAAAAAACCATTGGGTTTATAATCATGGTCAACCATGTTAAACCAAGGTACAATGCCACATTATAACAATGATTGTCTCAATATGAGAATCAACCATGGTCAACCATTGTCAACCATCGTCAATCATGGTCAACCATGGTCCATTATCACATTGTGACAAGTATTTTTTTAATATGAAAATAAACCATGCTCAAACATGGTCAACCATGGTCCAAAATCACATTCTGACAAAGATTGTCTCAATATGAAAATCAACCATGGTCGACCATGGTCAATCATTGTCTAATGTTGCATTGTGACAAATGTTTCCTCAATATGAAATCAAACATGGTCAAATATGGTCCAACATCACAGTGTGACAAAGTTTGTCTCAATATGGAAATCAACCATGGTTAACAATGTTCAATCATGGTCAACCATGATCAATCATGATCCAACATTACATTGTGAAAAAAAATGTCTTGATATTAAAACCAACCATTGTCAACCATGGTTAATCATGGTAAACCATGGTCTAATGTAACATTGTGACAAATATTCTCTCAATATGAGGATCAATCGTGGTAAACCATGGTCCAACATCATATTTGTGACAATGATTGTCTGAATATGAAAATCAAGCATGGTCAATTATGTTTTTTTAGGGTTTACAATATTTATCTTAGGGTTTATATGTCTTGGGTTTACAACATTAATTCACTGGGTTTAATATTAATTCCTTCAATTTTTAGTATTAATCCCTTTGGTTTATTAGTGCCTTGGGTTTGGAATCCCCTTAGGTTTTAATATTAATCCCTTGGATTTATAATATCAATCCCTTGGGTTTATTAATATAAGGGTTCATATTCTTAGGGTATAATATTATTCATAAGGTTTATAATATTAATCCTAGGATTTAATAAAAATCCCTTGGGTTTATAATCACGGTCAACCATGGTCAACCATTATCAACCATTATCAATCATGGCCAACCATGGTCCAATATCACATTATGACAAATATGTCTCAATATGAAAAACAACTATGGTCAAGCATGGTTAAGGATGGTCCAACATCATATTGTGTCAAAGATTTGTCTCAATATGAGAATTAAACATGGTCAACCATGGTCGATCATGGTCCAACTTCACATTGTGACAAAGATTATCTCAATATGAAAATCAACCATGCTCGATCATGGTCCAACATCACATTGTGACAAAGATTGTCTCAATATGAAAATCAAACATGGTCAACCATGGTCCAATGTCACATTTTGACAAAGTTTGTCTCAATATGAAAATCAACCATGGTCAACCATTGTCAATCATGGTCCAACGTCATGAAAATTGTCTCGATATGAAAACCAACCATTATCAACCGTGATCAATCATGGCCAACCATGGTCCAATGTCACATGGTGACAAATATTCTCTTAATATGAAGATCAATCATGGTCACCCATGGTCCAACATTGCATTTGTGACAAAGATTGTCTAAATATGACAACCAAACATGGTCAACCATGTTTGTTTTAGGGTTTATAATATTTATCTCAGTGTTTATATGCCTTTGGTTTTCAATATTAATCCCTTGGTTTTAATGTTATTCCCTTTGGATTTTAGTATTAATCCCTTGGGTTTATAATATCAATCACTTAGATTTATTAATTTGAGAGTTCATATTCATAGGGTATAATATTATTAAT
>APFE030205874.1:44222-78930 GCA_000404065.3 Pinus taeda | reverse complement strand
ATCCTATCTAATATTTTTCTTCATTTTAATAAAATGTCAAAACAAATAAGATAAATCAAAATTGCATCATTATTTATAGGAAAATAATTATGTCAAAATAAAAAGTAGAAGATTAAAACGAGTCTTTTATAATGCTCTTTTATGTTCACATTTAATTCAACTTTCACAATATTGTAACACTATTTATCTTTATAACTTATTAACTAATGAAAAATCAACTCACAATAACTCAAAGAGGTAAGAAGTTTTATCTATAATGTTTTCTATCCTAGAAACATAATGTTATAATAAACTAATTATTTTTTTATCAATTTCTTTTAATATTTCATAAACCAAATTTAGTTTTACAAAATAATAATAGTAAGTTATCCCACAATCTTGCACCCAAATGTAAAGGCCTCACAAAGGTACAAGAATGAGTGTAACACTGAAAGTCAACTAACAATTGATTTCATCATTTCAGTGAAGGAAAAGGGGTTTCAAAGATAAGGCAAAGAGAGTCTAGGGTGCCCTATGTTACTACCCAAATTACCATTAATTTATTATGATATGTAAGTTTAGAATTAAGGTGGTTAGTGAGAATAAATTTTATATTTAAATTAGTTATTTTTAAAATATTTTTATAGATATTTTTAGAGATTTATCAAATGATTATAAAATGAAGAGATATCTTAAAACAAATGATAGATGAAAAATTTAAGTGTTGTTGGACACCTAATTCTCTATGGGTTAGTGTAGAAGTTGAATAGACTAAGGAAGTCCAAAAGACCTTGGAATACGAAACCTAAGGTCATATGAATGTACTATAAATGTATATCATTTGTTAATAATAAAAGAACTCTCCTACTTGTCTTTAATATTATGCTACTGTCATGTGTGTGTTTAACATGGTATCAGAGCGGGCGATCTCTTGCCCTGCTCATGTATGAGCCACTTGTTTATGTGAGCTTGTTGTTCTATGGCCTTTCTATACATATTAGTCCTGTACCTCTGTTCTAGACTACCATCACTGTAAAATCTCTGTTGTCGAATGAGTTAGTCAAGAGTTAAACATTATAACATACCCTTAATTTCGTGAACTGCATTAATACGCTTTCCAGAATCTATTTGGACCGGTTAGAGTGTAGGTCTCAAATTAATTTTATATAGAGTAACCCCTCTGACATTTCTATTCCTGGTATATACGTTCTTTCTCTGTGCGTCAATGGAAGTTCAAGGTTTATATGCTAAGTTTAGCATTACTCCTGCAGTAAATTTTGGTTGTATTTATATATTCGTTGAGATTATTATGAGCACTATATCATCTGGTTATAGCTAGTTCATAGCTACTCCAATCAGAGTTTGGTTTGGAATTGACTTGTGGTCTCATCAAATCTAGGGCTCTGCCATCTAAGCCTATCTGTCTATTACCTCTAAGGCAGCCTTGAATTTTTCCTCTGATAATGGCAAGCATTCCTTTTGAATATGGAAGCATACCTACACTGGAAAAGGCATCTTTAAAGTCTTCAATACTTGTCTAGTTCACTGTTTTATTCTATTTCGATTCATTCCAATTCCAATTCCAAAGGCAGTTGTGAATCACTAACCACGCATTATAAGCAGAAACTCTTGTACATCATTGTTGTGTGTCTGAAGGTCAGTCCATTCAAATTTGATTGAGAATTTTATTCTCTACACATTGTATTGAATGTTTGTGTTGACACATTGACCATAGCCCCAACTCGAATATCAAGTCGTTGCCTGGAGGTGTTGTGCAAGAAGGGCGTTTGTATGAACCAACGATAGTCATCCTTAGCTTATGCATTGTCAGCTCCATTTAAGCAAATTGACATTCATGGCTCTCTAAACCACTTGTCTAAATTGTGATTTGGTGTTGTGTGTCAGAATTGACTTGTGGTGTTGTCTGTCGGGCCTGATTATATCATTGCTTGCTCCTCTATGGTATTACCTCATTCACACTCCAGTCCCTACCACTTCGATTCACACTCCAGTATCAGAGCTCCTCCCTACCACGACTCCAATATAAATTGGTGGAAGTGTTAAATTTATAGTGGAACAACAGAAAACTCAAAAATTTTGAGTCAAAAGATAAAGGGGAGTGACAACCATTTGATCAATAGATTGATAGATCTAACGATCATCGCTTTGAGAAGACGCATGAAAGATAGCCAGCGAAAAAGGTGGTATTTGCACAGGAAACGGTATTTCGCGGGCATAAAAAGTGGTAAGCAGTAATATCGTGAGTCCGCCCGATTCCACTCACCGCACGACATGTAGCCACTAGAGGAGAGAGAAACCACCCATTTCGGATGGGAAATCGTCATGAAAGTGTTCCTTTTAAAATCGCTGAAGATCGTCGGATCTTATGAGTGTAGATCTACTGTGGAGGATGATCATGCAAGTTTGATTGATCATGGAAAGGATATCAATCATCAGATCATGGGATTGAAATCTACGGTGGAGAATGAACCTGATAAAGTTAAACCTTAGGAACTGTGCGAAAGCTATGGATCGGTGAAAAGGTGAGTTTACGTGTATTCTGTTATTGGTTGATTGACGAGTTTCTTTGGGAATTAAAACATTTCCGTGGTCTCTGCTTCAAAATTTTGGTATCCATTGAATGCTACTCTATCCATCAAGTCTACGAAGGCTGCTAAACCATCTACCCCAGCAAAGAAGCCAGCTACAAGGAAGGCTGCTCCAGATGTGTACAGGTGAAATTCGGCGATTACATAGAGAGAGATACATGAAGAGGAGGATCATAATGGATTGTTGAATCCATTAGAAGGATCAAATTCCAAGCTTAGGAGGGAGTGCACAGTGAAACGCTGAAGAAATAATGTAAAACATAAGCAAAGATAAGAGTGGAGAGGTGAAGAGTTGACGCACAACAACCATTGGATCTAGAAGATCAATGGTTAGGATTAAATCGCAAGAGTGGAACAAGTAATATCGCATCGCAATACATCAAAGGGAGACATTAGTCTTGAGCTAAGTGCGATATGCAACATGCGATTTAGGAGTAGACCCAACGCATTATATACTGCAGTCTAGAACCCATTGAGTTCGTAAGTCTTATCAGATTGAAACCTTTAAGTGGAAGAGGCTAGGTGTGAAGGACAATGCGATAGCCGATAGTTGATTACGATTAGTGCTGGTTGGAGATTGAGCAGATTGGAGATCGGAGTTCGCGGGAAGCGGTGCAGTGGAAAGGCTTCGAGAGACGGACCCGATGATATTTATAGAGGTGAGCGTATGAATTTTGAAGTTCGACTTATGCTGCTAGAATAGGGTTTTCCTTTGTTTTCCAGTGTATTTATATGTATTGTGATAAAGTGGTGTGTCTTGGGTTTTAAAGGAAAAGATTGAGTGATTCTGGTTTAAAGCATTAAGTGTTATCTAAACACTTCTGATAATCGCATATTGGATGTGGAAGGGGTGATATGTGGTGTGACCAAGGCAGATTGCGATGAGCGATTGTGATAAAGGTAATCTCGGGGAATGTGTAGAGTCTAGAGAATAGGTGGAAAGGTATGAATTATTTTGTTTTATGTTTTATTCAAAATTGAGTGGGGACGATTGAAATTCCATGGCTTGGAACTACTATATACTGCTTTAAATGCATTGAAGGCTATTGTGCATGAGTGTTGGTGTTATATGGTGTATGGTAATCTCATTTATGTTGGGGTCTTGTTATTGCTGGAAAAGAAGAGCTTGTGGGCTGCAAACATGTCAAGTTGGACATTCTGTTAAGGCAACAATATTGGGCTTGCTGCGTAGAAATTGAGGCACAAGACACTGTGAAGTGAGAACATGAGAAGACATTAGTGCAAATTAATTTGTGTTGGAAAATTAATTTTCTAAAACCATTATTATTTCTACAAGTGCATTTTTGGTTTGATTGTTTGGAAAATGGATAAAATTGGTGAAGTATTAAAGTTGTTAAATACTGTAATACACTCCATAGTTCATGATACAGTGAAAATCAGCAAGAACACTCTCTGTGATATAAAAACCTATCTATAGTATACACAAGAAAAGATAGAATTTTTGGAGCTTGAATCTCAGCTACATCAAGAAGAATTAAAACATAGGAGTCATCTTTCTGAACCCGTAAATAGAATCAAATAAACATCAAGTTGGTAATGTTACAAATTCATATCCAGTCCCCAATAAAGCAGCAAGGTTACATGCAGATGCAGAAATTCAGTCCTCATTTCCCAAGCCCATCATCAGACCTTGGGAAGAACTTGTCCACAACAAGCCCATAACATGTGTTGGATATGACAAGGAGGGTTCCGTTGATATTCCAGATTACTCAAAGCCCATCCAATTTCGGAGTGCAAGATTTATTCAAGACATTTCACCCTTAGTTGTTCCACATTTTCCCCCTCTTCCACAGATTGTGAAATGCCAACACTATGACCAATTTGGCCATTTGAAAGATAACTATTTTGATCTTCATCCATGTAAACATTGTCTAAAACCAGTCATTCTTCAAACATTTTCTTCATAAATAAACCTCCTCCAAGAACAAAGATTCATCTTGGATGGATCGCTTCTTAGCAATGGGCATCAACAGCCAAGGATATATTTCAGTCATATGTCTGAATCTGTTCTAGAGTATTGAACAGTCTTGCAGTTGAGTTTTCGCCATCATCTCACCTTGTATTTGATAGGGGAAAATGATGGTCATCTACAAGCTTCAAAGCCACATCAAGCAAGCCTAAGCCACAACCTGCCACACCAGATTTAGAGTTGTAGCCAGAGACAAATATGCCCCTGAGCATGCTTTCAGTCGGTGATACCTCTTCAAAGAATTGGGGACACTTCCTGTAGCAGAAGACTTCATCTTCTTGCCAGTTTTGGAAGAGTTCTAAGAATTGCATTAAGCATTCCAGAGTTGGTGGTAATCCTTAAACCATCACAGGTTGAGAATTCCCTTTTTAGGTTGAAGTTCTCCCTTTTATGCAAGGTGAGACCTCCCTTTCATGGTTGAAGGTTTCCCTCTTGAAAACATCAGGAGCACTTCCTCTAGCAGAAGACTTGATCTTCATGCCCAACTTGGAAGAGTTCTAGGAACTGCACTAAGCGTTCTAGTGTTGGTGGTCATTGTTAAACCACCACCCTTTATACCAACATTTCAGAGAGCACATTCAGCCTAGTGCTACCATCCATTTTTGCACATTTTGTATTATAGCTCTCTTCTTGGACTCATACATAACCCTTCGGATTAAGGGGGAAATGTTGGACACCTAATCCTCTATGGGTTAGTGTGGAAGCCGAATAGACTAAGGAAGTCCAAGGGACCTTGGAATATGAAACCAAAGGTCATATGAATGTACTATAAATTTATATCATTTTTTAATAATAAAAGAACTCTCCTACTTATCTTTAATATTCTGCTCCTGCCATCTGTGTGTTTAACAAGTGTTAAAAAGTTGAAACCTTCGTTTAGTTGTAAAAAATGAATAACAGAGAAAATGATCTCTAATGTGCAAGTTAATAATGCAAATGCTATTCTTTTGCTAATTTTTACATGAAAGTATGACCAAATCATAAATATTTAAATGGTGATTATTTATAATCTTTCTTAAAATATAATTAGTGTACCGAATTCAATATTTATAATATAAATATTATAGGTATTATATTAATGTTTTATATATAATTAAATATTTATATTAATAAAGTTAAATTTTTTATTTATTTATTTTATATTGTTTTTTAGA
Source organism: Pinus taeda (assembly GCA_000404065.3). Taxonomy (NCBI): domain Eukaryota; kingdom Viridiplantae; phylum Streptophyta; class Pinopsida; order Pinales; family Pinaceae; genus Pinus; species Pinus taeda. Next base: position 73,198 of record APFE030205874.1, on the reverse strand, counting down.
TTTTTAATTAAAATTAAGATAGTTGTTTGTTTGTGTTATATGGTATTGGTATTAATATGTGACAAAATATAATATACATACTATGGTTTGTGTTATATAAAATGTTTAAAATTCTAAATTTATTTTTAGTTATTTAATACTTAAAGGTTTTATTTTATGAATCATTACCTTATTGGTATCAAAAAAGAAAAAAAACATATGATAAATGTTTAAAGAGCTTGCTATCACACTACTAGTATATGCCAGATTAATGATGGGGCTAATCTTTGTATCTTATTTTTTCCATTAATATATGTTTTTTTATCATATGTTCCTCATCTAATAGAGTGATATTTAAGGAAGTATTTATAAAGATTGTAACTTGGTATATGTTTATCATTGAGTTGTTTAGAGTGTTTGTATAGTTGTTGATGTCGATCTTAACGTTAAAGACCTATTTGCATATATCATCAAAATTTTGTCCCACCATGCTCTATTTTTGCATGATGGCTTGTTATTGACTCGAACATAGGGAACTTGATACTTTCTTTGTCAACCCAACCTTCTTAGCTGCACCACCTACTTTGTCAACCCAACATATACAACTAGAAATGTCTTGGTTCCTAATCGCTGAACATAGGCTACTTGTTTCCCTTCTTGGTTCTTCCTACCGAACACTTACTAATATAATATCACCTTGCAAGCTCCACAACCCATGCTACGACATATTTATTCATCAAATAGAGCTCAATAATTTTGAAGATCTTTGTATCTCTAGTTTTAGAGTAGCCTAATTTGAGGACCCATTCTTTAAATTCAACTACTAACTCATTATTAGAGAGATTTTATCTTTCCTCTTTATGGCCTACTCTATGTTGACACCTTTAGCTCTAGTTTCCATGGAGAATATACAATGGAATCCTATGGCCACTGTCATGATATTTATTTGCGATTTGGTTAAGCCTTATGGAGTTTGTGAGAGAGTGGAATGTTCGATAAAGGATAGATTTCCTTTATTGCACCCTTCTTTGCAAATATAGGGTTGGCCTCTTTACTTGTAGTCCTCATTGGGGTCAACGACTCTTGATAAAAAGTAAAGAGGATCAATTGGGAGGTGTAGGAACTAGGGGACACAAAATGTGATTGAAAATAAGGGTAAGCCTGTATAGTAGCCTCTTCAAGGTGAAATCCAATGTTTAAGCCTTCAAGGGAGTTTTTGGAGTGCCCCAAAGAGCTAGGAAGTAGATTAACCTCTAGATTATATAAGGACATTGCAAGAAACCCCTAGAGGAATCAAACACAATAAAAACTAAACATGAATAGATACACAAAATCAATAATTATAGAAAAATATATTCTCAATAGCCCAAGGTGTCTAGGGATAGGAACTACCAGATACAAAAAGGAAGAGGTTTTATTAAGAAGTGTACCAAAGGATATTATAAATTCCTTAGTTATAGAAATGGAGGAAGATATGTAATCCGAATATTTTTCGTTCCTAATTATTTTCGACTTTCTCAATTCCCTTATAAGATTATCCCTTTTCAAAATAGTAAACAAAGATACTTGTAAACAAGATGCTTAAGTAGAAGGAGTAAGATACTAATGAATAGTGTTATGTGATTCCAACATCTTTAGAGCTACCTAAACCCTGTTCCTCTACCACAAAATCTACATGCATGAATAAGACATTGGTTTTAAAAACAATAACCCCTACTCCTTCTATCATAATACATATACTCATCACACTACCCAAAGCACACATATTTTTTTTTCTAATATATTTAACCCATAACAAGGCTTTCCATCCTTCCAATATATTAATACCTTCATCATATTTTCTCAAAAATATGAAATGTATCATATTATTAATGCTTACCTCCTCTCCCTATCTCAATAATATTAAAACAAATATTAGTTTCACATATTATTTATAGAACTCTACATATGATATATGAAACAAAAGTTCATTTACTACGGTCTCTAACTCATTTTTATACAAATAAAGATGAATGCATACATATTATCTTTGTAATATTACATATTCAATAAAATCTCATCCAAAGATGAATGCATACATATTATTTAAGTAATATTACATACTGAGTTATATCTCATCCATATCTACACGAGTCTGACCCGAAAAGTGTCTAGAGAATTGAACCCATGACCTCCCAATAACTAAGGTGCTTTAGTGATACATAATCAACCAATTGAACTAACCCTCTAGGCTTATATATATATGTATGAGTTATAAAGTAGTTATTTTATTATTAAAAAATTATATATAATATAATCAAGAAAATTTTAAGTTTTAATAATTGAAGAGAGAATAGAGTAGCCATAAAAGATGTATTCTTTAACATTCATTCTAAACAATTTTTCAATAATACTAAAAGGAAAAAAAGTACTAGAGCTTACACTAAGGAAAATAGGGAATCATTAAGAGAGACTAGAGAAGAGTTCTTAGGGTTATAAGCTTCCTATGCTAGTAACTAGACTAGCCTTGAGTCATGTTTTAAATTACTAATGGTTAGAAATGAAAAGCCAACAAAACATTCATAATAGAGAAAAACCATGTTTCTCGAGAAAGAAAATAGAGTAAGGTTGTATATGTATAAGGGGTTGCTAAGACATCAATGGATTCCAATTACTTTATATATAAAGACACCACCATGGTTCTTTGTTTACTAGGCGTATAGATTAACCAACTCACAACTTTTCCTCTTTTAGTTTGTCAAAACATTGTTTAAGTTTCAAATAATCTACATACTATTATAGATACGTCTTAACAAATGATTTAGCAAGAGTGGAAAGCGACCAAATCTGTAAGGTAAAATTGCTTTTAGAGTATATATATACATACACACACCACTTCAATTTTTTTATTGTTTAAATTATATTTTTGAATGTATAAAATGGATTCAATGTCTCAAAATTCACTTGTTAACTTGGATTGTGCACAATACACGACTTAAACGTACAATTTGAACACATTTTTGGTTGATTTCAAATAAAATTGGCCAAAATAATATACCTAAAAAGGGGACACAATGAGACTACTTAAGATGTTTTAGCCATAAAAATTTAATTTTTTGAATTGCTTTATATAATGTATATATTTTTGAAATCTTATATAATATATACACATTTAAATACTTTTCTTGAAATATTTTATTTATGGACTATATTGTTGGCATTAAAATGATTTACACTTCAACATTAACTAACCTTCCATATTGAAATATTTTAATATTAATAATATTTTTTAAATGCTACATATTTGTTTGATACTAAGAATTAACTGAATTTCATATCACCTTGAACTTTTTTACTATTAGTTATTCCTTCACTTTAAGCATTGGAATATTTTATTATGATCAACAGTGAAATAATTTTCATTTACTTTCTCTCGATATACATAAAGATGAGGTTCAGACTGAAATAAATTAGTCAACATGTACATTTAAAAACATCATTTGAATTATATATACTAAAATATTAAAAAAAAAGATTTAAATCGTGTAATGAACTATTTGTTGAAAGTGTAAGAATTATACAGCTTTCTCGCTTTCTCATAGTCAAAAGTAAAAATAAAAGTAACCTATTTTTTTACTTTATTTCTCTATAAAATTTCGATAAGATTATGATATTTGATATGTATATCGAAATATTTTATCTGTGGTTGAGAGTGAGAGTAAAACATGTATATTTATTTTTGTTTTTTTAAAAGAAAATGTGTCAACTCGAGGTTGAGAATTACACATATTTATCATACTAGGTTGTAGTGACCCTCTCAACTTAACTAGATGACAAGGGCAATAGCTACAAATGTCTAAGTATCATAGTAGAGCCCCAATATACAATGGAACTTGGTGTCCTTGCAATTGGTTTCTGAATTCATAATGAAATGTTTAACCATGACTTTGATTTACACTTTAGAGTGATATACCCTTCCCCCCTTAACCTCATCACCTAAACCCAGAAGGCCATGTTTCATTCTAGGTGGAAAGAAGCAATAAGATACCTAGCTACATCACGGTATGCCAGTTCCAGCTTCGTTTGACACATTGGACCTTATTATGATGACAAAAGCACAAAGGCATAACAACCTATAATGCCAGGAGCAAACTAGAATATAGAAAAAAAGTGGCTCAAATAATCTATTGGATAGCCATATAATCTAAACAATAGACTAGAATGTAGCAAAAGAAGGGCCCAAATAATCTATTGGATAGTGATGGAAGTGGAGATTAACAATTCCATTTGTGATGAATTGATGATATTGACTTCCATCATTATACTCGAACTCCTTGCTTTGCTAACCTGAAATTGACATGTACTTGTCAATCATGTATAAAAATCATGTCTAAAATTACATATAGTGGGAACACTACTACACCAAGGGCACTTCTAAGACATTTTTTAAAGAAAAAAGAAATCTTTTATCTTAAAAAGTCACTTTTTATTTTAGTTATTTTACATTAAAATTTAATATCAATTGAATTGTCTTAAATATAAAATATAAGACAAAAACAATTTGAGATAAAATATTTTGAGACAAAATTTATATTTTAGAAAAAAATATTTTGAGACAAAACTTTAAATTTAATAAAAAAATAGTTTGAGACAAAAATATTTTAAGACAAAACTTTATATTTAGGACAAAAGCAATTTAAGACAAAAATATTTTAAGGCAAAACTTTACATTATATTTAGGACAAAAACAATTTAAGACAAAAATATTTTAAGAGAAAACTTTATATTTAAGACGAAAACAGTTTGAGACAAAAATACTTTAAGACAACTTTATATTTAAGACAAAAAATTTAAGACAAAATTATTTTAAGACAAAACTTTATATTTAAGACAAAAATATTTTAAGACAACTTTATACAATGGCCACTTAAGGTGAAAACCATTTAAGACAATAAAAAATTAAGACAAAAACATATCAATGTAATACAATATTATCTAACAACTACAAAATTGACTCTTACAGTGTGCCCTAAGTCCACGAGTTTGTAGGCTACTACTATCTCATGCCTATACCAAGGATGCTATTTCACTTACCATTCATGTTATATTATAGAAAGACAATGATTGTTGGGATATTCATTTTGTGGGGATAACCAACTTTGAAGAATGCGACAAATTTTCCTAGCACTATTTCCTGGACATCAATTCCTATTCTGTCCCTTCGATCCCTACTGATATGATTAAAGAAAACTTGTTTGTCATTGCATTCAGAACTACTACACAAACATGGATTTTAAGACAAAATAAATATTTTGTATTAAAATTTTCAATATGAGGTGCTAGTAAAAAAGGTAAAGGATTAGGGGTCTCTCTTTACATTGTTGATGGGATCTTCAAGAAGTGGAGCGATGGAGGTCAACAACAACTGATGGGATATAGGGTGATGGTGATTGAAAAAAGAGGTGTGCTTCGTGATAGGAGCGATGGAGGCACTTCTGCTGAACGTGGATATGTAGTAACATAGTTGGAGTACCTTTCAAGGTCTACATCAATTGTGATTTAATATGTGTTTTTTTACTGTTTAATTTATTTTGAATGCTACTTCTATCCATTGGTTGCTATTATTAGCACATTGTTGTGTTGGAACTCCTGACTGTCATCGACAACATGGATTAGATTCACCTAAATGATTGTTCAAAAATGCTGTAAGAAATTCTGAATTTGATTTTTCCTTCATTAAATTGAGAAAATTTGAATTTCCACATTAGCAGACAACTTGGATGCAATTAACTTATGTGACATGGCTTGTGTCACCCATTTTACTAAGTAAATTTGAGTTAGAGGAGTTATAGTTTAGTTAAGCATATGTGATTGATAATTTCTAGAAATCAAAGTCAGTTATCTCAAGTTATATTTAGTTCAACTAGTTCTAATTGTTGGAGGAAGTAGTGGAAGGTCAGTCGTATAGTGGGACTTCAGTTAAACTCAATGACCATTTAGTTAACTGATCAAAATACTATGTGAATGTGTGTTATTTATTATTTGATGTTTGAAATTTTTGCTATAAATTGGGAATTAACTTCCACAAAGTAGTAGAGTAGACTCGTGTCTTGTGATTTTGATTAAAATTTCATGAGAAGTTTCAAATCTACACCATAAGTTCTACATGGTATCAGAGATGGATTCACATTAGATTAGGAATTTAGAAGTTGTTTCTTAGGAGGTTTTAATTTGCAGTTTAGTGCAATAGGATCTCTTGAGAGATGAGGACATGACCTTCAATGGGTTGAGGCTAAAGTATTCCTTGGAAGGAAACTCTAATTTCATTGTATGGAAGCATCACATGGAGGAGGTATTGTTATAGGCCATTTTTTCACATCCAATCAGTGAGCCAACTAATGGTATAAATTAACATCCTATTCCCCTTTTTCACCATCTTGCATAAGGCCCTAAGCATGTACCATTCATTTCCCAGTGTTTGAGCCATAAATTGCTTCATTTGAGCCATTTTCAGGACCAACACTCCCTATAGGCCTACTGGGGTGCATTCACTAAAAGGTTGCTCTACTGTGGCATGCGTTGGTCACTAGTAGGTTTCTCCCCTTTGCACTTGAGTTGGTTCTAGAGGTTTGAGATAATGATTAGGATTTCAGAAGCTTCCCCAACAAAGTCATCAATTTTTTATTTGGGATTTACGATTGTGGACAAAAGTATCTCCCCTAGGTTGATGGCTAACTTAGAACAATAGAGGGACAAGGAACACAATGTTTTTCGTTAAAGTAAATAGATGATGGATTAAGGCCTACCTAGAATCCTTTACACATTTCACTTATTCTTTGGCTTGGAAGGCCTAATCCCAACTCTAATTTCCAATATTAGATCATGCACAGTCAGTTAACACAAGCCAGGAAACTATGAGGTCTATGCAATATCATTTAAGTACTTCATTCAATAGATCAAAATGGTATTGAAACAAGTGAAACAACATCACATATAGGAAAAAAATGAATTATTTGCATTACTATAATTGGAAGGAGATTACAACCATAAGTAGTAGTTGATCTTGTAGAAGAGCTCCTCCAAGTTGCTGACTTGTCCTTTCCTTGTCTCAATATGCACCTCCAATCACCCTAAATGCATGGAATGATGACCACTCACTACAATAAAATACTAGAAGAATCACTCTTCAAAAGCTAACCCCCAACCACATAGAAGGCTTAGAATATATAGAGAAGTATGGTAAGTTGGGAGTTCTTATCCAATTACCAATATAGGGTAAGAGCTCCACCTTGACCAGATTGTTGATGACTGTGCTGGTGGTGAGATTTATTAATTTATGGATGGATTCTCGGACTATAATCAAATAAAAATTCTCTCGGTGGACTAAGGTAAAACGCATTTATATGTCCCTGGTGCTTTTTCTTATAAAAATCTCCCTTTCAGCTTAAAGAATGAAGGGGCCACATTTGAACGTGTGATGGACTACACCTTCCATGATATCAAGCACATCGTGTAACCCTATTTTTGAGGATCTCCCTACTCACTCTAAGCATCGAGTTGATCACCCCATGCATTTACAGGCCATCTTCCTCTATTGTAGACATTATATAATTTCCATGAATGTGTGTTATATTTTGGTTCTGGTCAACTTCTTGGTTTCGTAGTTTCAAAATAAGGAATTCATATTGATCCTTTAAAAGTCTAGGAAATCATTGAATTTCCTGCGCCTTCCACTCTTGTTCAGTTACAAACACTCCAAGGGAAAGTAAAATTCCTGAGGAGGTTCATCCCTAACTATTTTGAATTGACGAAAGTATTTACTCGGTTACTGAAAAGGGGATTGTCTTCCATTTGGATGAATTATTTCTTGTACCTTGCTATTATCATCTCTACTATAGCTATGGTGTTGGTATAAGAAGATGATAAGGGGACTGAAAATACCATTTATTATCTAATTCAAAACCTCAATGATACTTAGATCTGGTATACACATGTGGAAAAATTAGCTTTGGCGGTCGTTCAAGCTGTTTAGAGATTTCTCCATTACATCTTGCTTTGTAAAACTACGTTTGTTTCAGATTGAAACCCTATGACATACATATTGTCACATAAATTTTTGAGGGGAAATACTCTAAGTGGATCGTTATTCTCAAAGAGTTTGACTTGGAATTCATTAAGTCCAAGTCAAAGAAATATTTAGTTTTTGTAGAGCTAATGTGTGATCTTCCTTCCCTTGATGTTGAATCTACATTCAAAGATTCCATCCCAGACGATTCATTGTTCCTGATATCATCATCTAACCCATGGTATGTGTATTTTATCATTTATCTCCAAATCCAAACTTTCCATCCTAATACCTCTCGCTCAGAGCAATGACGTATCTAGTACCAATCCTGAAACTATGGGATCATTGACAACAACCTTTACCATCGTGGTATCAATACGATATTACGGAGGTGCCTCATTCTTGAGGAGGTTGAGAAAGTCTTGAATGAATGCTACTCGGGGGCATGTGGTAGACATTTATCTGGTTATGCTACCGCGAAAAAAATATTACGCTCCAATTACTTTTGGCCCACCATTTTCCATGACTGTATCCTTGCAGTCCAGAAATGTCATGCATGCTAGATCTATGATTGGAAATTCTGCGCTCCGCCTACTCCTTTGCATCTTGTTATCATCATTAGTCCCTTTGCAAATATGGGGCATCGATTTTATGACATGACCCTCATCTAGTTAGGGGGCATGGCTACATTATTGTCATTGTTGACTACTTTACTAAGTGGGTCGAAGCGATGCCTACATTCAATAATACCAACGAAATGGTTGTGTATTGTTTCTTCAACCACGTGATTTCTAGGTTCAATGTTCTATAAGAAATAGTAACGGATCATGGGACATTCACATGAAAATTCCACTTCCTGTTATCCTTAGGCTAAATAACAAGTTGAGGCGATTGACAAAGTTCTTAAGACTATGCTTCAATCTATGATAGGGGTCCACAAATCAGACTAGAACTTGCTTCTCTTTGTTTCCTTTTGGTTTATCAAATCTCAGTTAGGACTACTAGTGGATTCAAACTTTCTAGTTGGTGTATGGTCTGGAAGTGATCTTCCTTATTGAATGTGAATTTCCATCATTGAAACTAGCTATTGAAATTCTTCCTACTACTTCCACAGAGGAGGAACATCTTTTACATTTAGCTTGTTTGGATGAAACCTGTCGTGATGTCATGTTGGCCAATGAAGTCCATAAAATATGCATTAAAGAACAATATGATGAAAGTGTCAAGACTTGAATCTTCTCGGAAGGAGATTTGGTTCTCTTATATGACCAAGATGCCGACAAGTTAGGTCGAGGAAAGTTCTAGCCTATGTGGATGGGCCCTTATGTTGTCAAGCGATTCCTTGCGAAAGGGGCTTATGATTTAGTATATATTGATGGAGTTCCATTGATTTAGCGTAGAAATGGGTTATACCTAAAAAAAACTACGCTTGATCCCATGCATGGTACATTGTGTACATACTGTCAATAGGTGTGTTGAGTGTGTTTTTTGAGTTTCCCATAGTTTTTTTTTATTCTATTTACTTTTCAATTGTATATGTCAACCTCTCTCAAACCTTATCTTAGTTATGCCGATGGTGCTAGCCGTAGTACTCGAAACCTATCCTCCACAACATTGGCCATCTTTTCTCCAAATGGCAAGCTAGTGAGTATGCAATGGATTTGCATTGGTTTCTTGACTAACAACATTGTTGAGTATAACACAATGGTTGAGATAATTTTTGATGCTATTTCACATGGTATCTGTTGTATATTCGTCAGGCTTGACTCACAACTCATAGTACTACAACTCGCAAACATCTACTTAGTGATAAATTCTGCCATCCTTCGCATGGTTTTGAGAGTGTGTCTTCAGGAAAGACATTTCAATCTCATACGATATGAACATATTTCTAGAAATATGAACCCATTAGCAAACACCATAGGAAATTTTGTTTTAGATCAACCTTTATGAAGAATGTAAATAACTTTCAATTCACATCACATCATATTGAAAGAAAAATAGGAACTAGGAAACACTAAAAAAAGAAGGAGACACCCGCTCTAAAGAAAAAGAGACTAAGATCACAACATAACTAAAGTTATTTAAATTCCCTTCCTTTTCTTTAGTAATTTGTTCCTTCACATTTACCAAGACACCTTCACTCCGGTTGAATACTTTCAGATCTAGACATTCTTTCCCATACTGCATGTATGATTTTCTTGCTACATGTAGCATTGAGCTACCCACTAATCTTGAAATGATGAACAAGATCATTCTTAGAGGTAATTGGGTTACAACCTTTATACTGATCTTCCCATCCCTAGTAGGAAGAGATCAAGGTGTGCAATAAGTAGCGATATAGTCTTTCACCATCTCGCCATCACTTCTTCCACCTAGAAGAGAGATGGGGGAACCTCGCTTTGACTATCGTAAGAAAAAGTAAATATCCTCTGCTTGTATCTCGAGGAGGTTCTCCCCAAACATGAAAACTTGTGGTTGAATGTCCCATGAATGGAAAAGGTATTTTAACAACTCTATTTTTTGCCTCATACTAGGAATGCAGAAGAATTTCAATAAGCCACAATTTTTGAGTGTCTAGATAGTAGCAGGGTCGTTTCCTGCATTCAAATATTGTTCATCATGTTCTCTTTCTCACCATACGAATGCCATTTTGTGCTAATGGGTACCTGAAACATCAATAAGGGATCCATTAGGTTCTCTCCCATGCAAAAAAACTTAACAAATTTTGAGGCAAAATTGAGAAACAACTTAGGAAAATGTGCCCAACACACCCCAACAGTTTCTACCAGAGCATTTCACCTATGCCTGCAGTGTTTCCCTACCTAGGTGCAATGCAATTTTCAACGTGGGGGCGTGCGTTGGTTGCAGAGAATTTTTTGTGAACCCTAGAGGTCTCAAAACCTTAAAAATATTGCATGAAAATGGACCATAGAAAGATTGAGAAAGGTCTTAGTTCCTACCTAGAAGCGATGAGACTTGAAATGGTTCCTTGGATTGGCCACAAACAATTGTAGAAGATCAAGGGAGAAAGGGCTCCAAATACTCACTGTTGAAGGTAAAATGTGAAATGGTAAAAATAACAAGTCAGTTTGAATACTTATGGTCATTTTCACATTATTGTATTCCATTTTAGTGTTTTGACCTAGATATGCTTCATTTTTACTATGAAATAGGTATGTTTAATCCTTCTTGTGGTGTTTTGAGTAGGTTGACTACTGTTAGTAGTGACACTTGCTTTAAAGAAAAAGAGACTAAGATCACGCCATAAATAAAGTTATTTAATTTCCCTTCCTTTTCTTTAGTAAGTTGTTCCCTCAACTTTACCAAGACACCCTCACTCCAGTTGAATACTTTCGGATCTAGACATTCTATCCCATACTGCATGTATGGTCATTCTATCCCATACACCATAAAATTTACCAGTTTATTGTAATTTTCTCATTATTGTATTCCATTTTAGTGTTTTAACCTAGATATGCTTCATTTTTACCATGAAATAGGTATGACACGTATTTCATTAAATTTGGAAGTTTTTTATTACAAGGCCTTCAACAACATTCATTATTTTGTAAATTGCCATATTAACTTGTTTCAACATTAAAATAATTTTGTAATCTCAAACCAATTAGAAATCATGAATAGGTCAAACATGGGGTTGTTATGTACAATAGTATCAATACACAATAGGAGTGTGAAATCAAAAATGAATTACATTTATAAACTTATATGAATACATATAACTAAAGGAAATTCAATAAATAACTTCCCATTCATGTCCAGTACCAGTAGTGATTTTGTCTTCAAGTCATATTGGATTCTAATAATGAAATTATTTAAACCACAAATAAACTATTTAAGAATTGAAAATGACAAAATGCTAATATGGATTGGAAAATCAATGTCCTATGGTGCAAAAAGTTTAAATACAACCATTTTTGACCCATCTCTTTGATGAGTCTAGATGGTCCACTTAACACATAATTTGTTAATTAATTGTTCCATGTTTTATTAAGAAGAGAATTTTGTTTTACATAGAGTTTTGTTTCAAAACAATACAATATGAGATTAATACAGTCTTATTAAATTACGTGATAGGCAAATAAAATTCAATAAATGGATTCCTTATTAAATTAAATGAGATGAGATGATTGCATATACAAATAGTTGATTTAGGAATATAAGAAAACAAAATTATGCGTTAAAATTTGAATGCCCTACAATTTAATGAGTAGTATTCACTTATGAGCCATCACCCATTAGCCTAAATAGTCCACTTAATACTTATTATCAAGAAATTAAAAGACTTATTTTTTGAAAAATGCATCATAATATATGGATATTATAAATCACATTTATATACTCATATTAATGGACATAACTAAGTAAAAGTCAATAATATAATTCTAGCTCAAGTGATGATTTCAATTTATTTAAAATACAAATTTACAAAAAAATGACTTTAAATAATGAAATTAGATGCCCTACAATTCAAAAAGTTCAATGACATAATTCATCCATGATTCTGTCTAATCAAACCTTGATTATCCACTTATCAATTATTATCATCATATATATGTTTTTTTAAGAAATGAAAAATTATCTACATTTTTATCTAAAAAATTACATATCACATTTATGCACTCATATTAGTGCATTTTATATGTAAACAATGAATAACTCACTTTGTACCTTGTTGATTTTCAATATGATATGATTGCAGTTACAAGCATTAATTGATTCAAGCATATAAATTTATGAAAACTATCAACTGAGAAATCGCATATCTTGTGCTTCAAAAATATCAAATCATTTACCTATGACACATTTCTGACTTGCCTTACTAGTGAATTATGCATTGTGAATAGTGAATAATGCACATAACATTTATCAAGTAAATTATTATAATTTCTTTAGTAAGAATCACACCTTTGTCTGCAAGTATTTTATTACAAGGCCTTCAACAACATTCATACTTTTGTAAATCATCATATTAACTTGATTCAACATTAAAATAATTTTAGTAATTTCAAACCAATTAGAGATCATGAATAGGTAAAACATGGGGTTGTTATGTACAATAGTATCAATACACAAAAGGAGTGTGAAATCATACTGTTAGAAGAAATTGATTTAAGCTAAATCATATTAGTATGGCAACTATAACCCCCTTTCCCCCAACCTATGGGGGATTTGTTGATTGAATGATAGTGATGTGAAGATCTTATTGTAAATGACAACGATAAGTGTCCCTTGCATTTCTTTGAAACTAGTCTACTAAAACCTTAGTAAAATGTTCTTGTGCTCACTTTCCTATGGTCCCTATGTGCCTTTATGAAGCACTAATGAGGGGGTCATCATTCATCTTCATAGCATGCAGACATCTACTATAAAATTTATACATTGTTGATCTAGGTATTTGAAGAATGTTAGGCACCATTAATGTATCTCCACTCAAATCCAAGTACATCAAATGAGAGTTCTTAAATGGGTATTCAAGTCACTCCATTATGATGGAAAATGTCACAAATTGAAGTAAACAAGAAACTTTAGTGGTGAATTCTTGTAAGTAGTGAAGGAAAGGGTTTTCAAATATTAGCACAGTTGATGGTAGTGTGGATATTGATCTCTCCTTGTCAACATTGTCAAAACCAATAATAGTCTCAATGTAAATTTAGTGTGAACCAACTATATGGAAAACAATGATTGATCATTACTTTCACTAAGAAGAGAATTGATAAGCATTTTTAATGGGGAATGTTACACAACAATTTGTCACCGTCCCTGCTACCCCTCTCCCGCATCTTGGAGGACTCATTCCGGGACCCATGAGAAGTGACATGGCCTACAAACACTTGTGTTATATTCCCCTGAACATGAGATTTATTTGCCCTGAAGACATCTCCTACTAAAAAACCCTAAAAATAGCTCCTTTTCCATTGGCACAGTTTCATAGTGCAACCCTCATGCAAAGGGGGAAAATCCTCCAAAGAGGGTGCGCCAGTTGGCGCTCTGTCATAGAGTTGTACTCATGCCAACCATAATCAAAGTTGTTTTTTAACAAACAAACGGCGGAAGTTCGTCCTAACAAATTCCTAGACTGCTACCTATCTTGAGTTGGGTGGTTTGGCTATGGATTTCCATAGAGAGGAAGTGGTTTGCCACCTCTCATGGAAGCTTCCGTGATGATATGGCCAATCCCATGATTATGGGCTATGATCACAACTCCCCTTCCTCCATTTATAAAAGCTTGCCCATTTTCCTTTGCAAGCTAGTTCCATAGTTCCAAAGATTGAGAATTGTCAAGTTTCCAAGAGCTTCATGCTGCAAGAGCCTTCTTCATTCCCATAAGGCCAAATCCAAGTAAGGAGATTCTTGTCCAATAACCAAAGAGAGAGAGGCTTGTTCCTATTCCCAACAAACTTTGCAAGACATGTGCTACTGACTACCCAGCCAAAGGAGAATCTAGTGTCAGAAATTTGGTTGTATTCTTCTTTGATGAATTATTAATAAACGAATATTAGTTATGGTTCCACTCTTATTGTTATTTGTGATGATGATGAGTTATATCCTTTCTGACTGATATATAATTGCATATGTTGGATTTTATGCTTGTGTTTGTGTCGTTTCTTGTATGTGCAGGTGTCCATTCACGAGGATCGTGGGGATTGTGATCTGCCGGAGCAAAGGAACGGGAGCACCACCTCTTCTACAAGCACTAGCATTAGAATCCAGGTAGGCCTTAATCACTGGTCTTTAATTTTCAATTAGGAACTTGCGCTGTAGTGTTGTATGATTGTTGCTAGATCTGGTCTGGGCTAGTAGGGATTGCCTCTGTTCGCAGAGGGGATTTACCTCCTCAACAATTTGGCGACTCCACTGGGGAGCTTGTCTTGCCTTTTTGATTGTTTCTTGATTTCTACCTGCTTGGTTAGCCTTTTGGGTTGAGTTCTTTTGCTGTTTCTTGCTTCTTGGTTTACCTGGGTATCATTGGCCTAGTCTTGGATTGCTTCTTTTTTATTTTTGCATAGCAAACTTGATTGGTACGCTTTTATAGTGTAATAGTCGCGCTAATTGGTGCTAGTTGCTAATATACAACCTGTGCCAATCCTTAAAAGGCACTAGTTGTAGCCTGACAGTCGCGCCAGGCCTGGGAACGTTTAAAGTTTGCTTGTTTTTAAGCCTTCTGAGCTTGGTCTTTGTTTTGGATACATTTTCTTGGCTGCTTGAGTGTGTTGGAGTCTTGTTTGACTATTTTTAACCTTTACCCTTTGGGTGTTTGCCATTTTATATCGATTTCACTTTTTAGCCCTAGGGCATCTAGTGGCTTTGTGTGTCGAGCCTCCCTTAGGTGTTTTTGGTATTCTATTGGTCCAGTCGATTTTCTGATTGCTCCCTTGCACTCATTTAGTGGTTTTTAATCGTTTCATTGCATTGTTTGAGTGACCTACCTCTTTTTCACTTGAACTCCGCTTTGTTTCTCTTTGGGCCTAGATTACACGGCTCATTTGTGTCTTTGGGACTTTTCTCGTTTTTGAAGGACTGCTTTGTGATTTAGGGATCTGATTGTGCTTGCATTGAGTGGAATTTGCTTGTATTTACTCTTTCATTATCGTTTCTCAAAGTTTGTTTAGTGCATCTTGCCATAAATAGTAAAAAGAAAAACAAATCTCTTTTGCTTTTGATTAGTTAGTGTGAATTAGAGCTTTTCGTTGTTATTAGTGATTAGTGACTTTGAAGAAAAGTTTGTTAATTTCCATTAGCTGCATTAGAGATATTGTTGGTTGTTTTATGATTATTTTGTTTGTGTGACATCTCTCAACTCTCTCATAGCTAGCATTCATCGAATGAAATGATATATTGCGGCATATAGTTTGCATTTAGGAAACTTTGGGACATTACATACAGTAAGGCTTGAAAACTAAAACATAATACAATATCAACTTTAAAATGAACTGAATGAATCTAACAATGCATTGGAACATAACGCACATTGTTTAGAGGTCTAGGCTAGAGATGTGCTCCGGCGTCATTAAACCTAGTCACTTTTGTTTCCACTCCAGGTTGGGTGATTCCTCCTTCGGTGACTCAATAATGGTCTAGTACGGAATTGTGCTCCCACGTACCATTGCGTATATGGGGAGACCCCACTAGATTATCATCCTTTGTCCATAGGAATCCATGTCTACCGTCTTACGACCCGTAACGCACCGAACACAACATTCGGGAAGATTGATTGCCGTACGGAAAGTCCTTGGTTTTCATACGATTGCCAAGGTGTATATGCAGTTTTATAGATTGTCTAGTAAACCTTTTGCCTAGTTCTCGAGAGTAGTCACTTTTGATCCTTTTTGGACTCCCTAAAAGAAAAGGCTCATCTGAGAATTTGTCACTTCAGGCTCATTAAACATTCGAAGGCGACTAGAGTCATCTTTTTGTCCTTTTCTCGACTCTTTAAAGATGAAAAGGTCAAGTTATGTCCTTGTCTCTTAAAAATTATTCGCCCGCGATCACATGCCCTGTTAGATTTTATTTGTTGGCCATTTGATTTTGTGTCTTGACTCTTTTTTAGCCCCATGTGTGACTTTTAGTTTTTGATGGAAACTTTTCCAGCGTTCACCAACCCAGGAATCCCCTCTGACGGGAATCCTGGTCATTTTCCTCCTTTTGGGAATGTTGGTGCTCCTTACATGGCCACGTTGTCCCTTTCTGGGTTAACTGTTGGGTTGTCTGTTCGGTTGTTCTCAACCTCCGTGGTCCCTAGTGTCTCAATTATTGGTCAATCAGTTCCTCCACCCGAACAACATCATGTTGATTCCAAGGTGGACCTCTCCCCTTCTTCGCCTGTTTCTATGTCCTCATCTTCTACTTCGCTTGGTGAAAGTTTGGATTCAAGTACCCAGGTGGCTAAGAAGAAGAAGAAGAAGAGGAAGAAGAAGAAGTCTCATAAGAGAGAGGTTAAAAGTGCAACTACTGCTCCGAGTACAGCTCAGGTCGGAACTCCTTCGGCGCCTCCACGGAAGGTTAAGTTTCCTTGTAAATTGTGCAACGATGACCATCTTCTTCGTGATTGTCTTGGAATTCCAAGGATATTAGAAGTATGGTCTCACGATCTGGCCTGCCCCTCATCATCCTCTGAAGCTCATGGCGATGCTACCCTATTAACTAGCAATGGTAAGAAGAACGGGAAGATTCTATTCCCCTATAGGCTATGTGAAGGCAACCATCTCCTTCACCTTTGTTCGCTCATGGATAAAGCTTCCGTTGGTTTGGAAAGTCTTACAACCTCTTCACCCCAACTCCCCATTGGTTATCGGAGGCTCTCTTCAGATCCTCTCCTTGTCGACAAAGAGATTGATTTGGATCCTTCTCTTGTCCATCCTCCTCTTTTCGAACCTGGCTGTGCTAAGCCTGTTCAGGACCAACCATTGGCTGGAGAGAGTGTCAACTTGGGTTCACCGCTTGTTGATCACTCTGTTTCGGAAGAGTGTCATGCTCATGTTCTTCTCGTCTCGTCGGATTCTCCTGAGTCCGAAAACGACTCTCCTATCCCAGCTGATCCCAAGAGTCCTTCTTCGGAGTAGGGAGACAATCATACGATTTCCCCACCAAGTAGTTTAGTCATTTCCTTCGACTGAAGTCACCTGAATTCTTTCCGCCTTCCATCCCATGTGCCTTTCCAGATTACAGTACATGCCTATGATAAGGAAGTACGTGGAACTATCTTTGATGAGGGTGCATCTGTTAGTCTTATGCCTTCCACTACTTGGCAAGCTTTGGGCTCCCCACAGCTTGTGTCGGTCGCATAGAATCTGATGGAGTTTGACAGAGGAACCGGTCAACCATTAAGGATCCTTTCGAAGTTCCCTATTACTTTGGGAGGCAAAATTGTCTATATAGGCGTACTGGTTACCAAGGTGCTTTAGATTTCAGTCTTCTCCTTGGTCGTGACTATATTTATGCCATGGGGGCCCTTGTCTCTTCACTTTTCCGTGTGGTTTGATTTCCACGTGACGGAAGAATCGTGACTATAGATCAATTATCATTCTTTAGTCCACTAGTGCCTCCTGCACAGTTGTCATCCCCTCCTGGTTTTTATCCACCAGTTGTATCTGCCCCCCGCAGATCAACTACGTGGCTACTTATCCTGTGCCTGTATCCAGTGATGATGCTGTCGTGCATAGTGTCCTGGGGGAATTGCGTCCTGACTTCCAAGACGTTATCCTTCCACCGGGACTGGCACTCTTGGAAGAAACGACTTCTTGTTCATTATGATGAAGTTCGTTCGGAGCATAGTTCGCTTTCCTATGTCAAGCTCCTTAAAAAAGAAACAAGGGGTATGAGGATAATTATTTTACTATGTCAACCTCATTAAAAAATGAAACCACTCCCTTTCCAAATGGAGTATTTTGATTAAGATCTCGTAAAATACGAGTCGACTCTTTCCAAAATCTCGAAAGTGAACCTTCATTCTATCCACTTTGTTGAATGCAATGAAGCTTGGGGGCATGTACCTTGTTTTGCGTCATTATGCTGGGGGCATGCAAAATTATAACAAGCATAGTTTTTCATTTCAATCTTGTGTAGACATGAAACCGAATCCAAGCAGAGTTCCCCATGGTTCAAGCTTGTGTAAAAATGAACCCATACCCAATGTACATCTCATGATTGCCATTTTTATCCGCTCAATTATGCTAGATGAGCCTTGGTTGTTTCATTCCATCACCACCATCTCTTTGGCCGATCATATGCTTTCACTTGCTTGTTTTCCTTTCCTAAGGAACCGCAACAATGAGTGGTTTTATTAGCCAGCTTCTTGACCATTACATTTTTTGAGTAGTTCCACCATTGCGGGAACCAGTTGCTACCCTTTATAACACTCATTCCTCTAGGACGAGTCACCTTTAAGCTCTTTTGTGACTCATAAAATATGATAATATTGTCGAGTATTTTTTCCCTTTTTGACTCATTAAAGAGAATAAAAAAGGAGGTCTACTTTTAGCTCTTTTGGTCTGCTTTTAGCTCTTTTATGACCGTCTAAATATGAAAAGATTACCAAGTTATTCCTCTTGACTCGTTAAACGTAAATAAGAGGCGGTTGCCTTTAAGCTCTTTTCTGACCATGTAAAGACGAAAAGATCGTCCGGCCCTTGTCGTTTCAGGCTCATTAACGGTTACGAAACGACGTGATTTAGGTCGCTTTTTTACTTTTTCAGGTCGAAGTCACTAATCATGAAAAGTACTCCTCGATCATAATGGTTGGGCAGTTCTTTCGAGCATTGTTTTATACTTTTTGGGGCTCGAGAGACACAACTTTACGAAAAAGGACACCGCTGGAGTTTACTTTTCTGTTGTCTTTTCAAACTCTCTAAACATGAAAAGACATCGAGTTCTCCCTTTGTCAGACTTGTTAAAACTTGATGACATTGGATTCCGTCGAAATGACATTTTACAAGCATATGCTATCCCCGTCAAGCTTGTTAATAAAAATAATTGGGGTACTCACCAGAAATGGTGGGGAAAATAGAACCAGAATCATTATCGTGTTGGCAGTATGTCGCTCTTGAACATGGCACTTGTCTGCATTCGTGTCTAGGTGGGGACATCTAATTTTTTCACTTGCCTCCGTGGGTTTGGCTGATCCTATTTGACCTCTCATCTTCTCTTTGCCTTGTCATCATGACCTTTGATTGATTGATGTCAAATACTGCCAAGTCCATTGTCGTGCCGCCGATATGTTCAAGAGAAGTTGACCTCTGCAAAATAACAACCTCCCTCTGATCACTCATATCATCCTGCTTCACAAAAACATTATCTTCCTCTATCTCGTGTCGATGATGTGGGAAACACTATGGCCCACCTTCGATCAAGGTCACTTCTTATCGACTTCAGCTCATTATCCAGGAAGTTGATCTAGAGACTCCCTTCTAGTGCCTTGCAGCCTGCATGCCTCAATGGCAGGTTCTTCGCATTCGACGTGAGGCTTTCATCATTAGCCTCCGATCGAATGGTTCTATGGGTGTTCGACACTGCCTCACTGATTCACATGCGGTAGATTGTACCGGTAGTACCTTGAGGACCATTGTCATTATTGGTGGTACCTCTCGCGTCTGTTAACAACTTTCATCATTGGCTGGTAATCAGATGATTTTCCTGCATGTTCGACTTCGACTCCTATATTCGCATGCCTTAACTTGTACTTTTTTCAGATCGAGATGTAGCAAAAGATCCTGGATCTTGTCTGTTGGGATCTAGGCTGCGATTTTGTGGATTATTATGATTATTACATTACTCATTCACTGGATGGCTGCGACCATTCCTGAGTCTATTTATCGATCCTCACTGGATGTCTACACCCATACCTTGGATCTATATTACAGTGTACTCTGCTATGGATGGCTGCACCCATACCACATATATCATGTATTTGAGGTATCAGTTGTACTTCTCCACATAGGTTTTCCAGCGACAGTGTTTTCAATTGGACATGTTCTCGTAAAGCATTTCACCTCTCTCTCTCTCTCTCGGGCCTCATGCCTTAGGGGGCATCTGTTACACAAAAATTTGTCACCGTCCCTGCTACCCCTCTCCTGCATCTTGAAGGACTCATTCCAGACCTATGAGAAGTGACATGGCCTACAAAAACTTGTGTTATATTCCCCTGAACATGAGCATTATTTTCCCTGAAGACATCTCCTGCTAAAAAACCCTAAAAATAGCTCTTTTTCCATTGGCGCGGTTCCACAGTGTAGCCCTCACACCAAGGGGGAAAATCCTCCAAAGAGGGCGCGCTAGTTGGAGCTCTATCATAGAGTCACACCCACGCCAACCATAATCAGAGTTGTTTCTTAACAAACAAATGGTGGAAGTTTCGTCCTAACAAATTCCTGGACTGCTACCTATCTTGAGTTGGGTGGTTTGGCTACGGATTTCCATAGAGAGGAAGTGGTTTGCCACCTCTCATGGAAGCTTCCTTAATGATATGGCCAATCCCATGATTATGGGCTATGATCCCAACTCCCCTTCCTCCATTTATAAAAGCTTTCCCATTTTCCTTTGCAAGCTAGTTCCATAGTTCCAGAGATTGAGAATTGTCAAGTTTCCAAGAGCTTCATGCTGCAAGAGCCTTCTTCATTCCCATAAGGCCAGATCCATGTAAGGAGATTCTTGTCCAATAACAAAAGAGAGAGAGGCTTGTTCCTATTCCCAACAAGCTTTGCAAGACATGTGCTGCTGACTACCTAGCCAAAGGAGAATCTAGCGTCAGAAATTTGGTTGTATTCTTCTTTGATGAATTATTAATAAATGACTATTGGTTATGGTTCCACTCTTATTGTTATTTGTGATGATGATGAGTTATATCCTTTCTGACTGATATATAGTTGCATATGTTGGATTTTATGCTTGTGTTTGTGTCGTTTCTTGTATGTGAAGGTGTCCATTCATGGGGATCATGAGGATTGTGATCTGTCAGAGCAAAGGAACGGGAGCACCACCTCTTCTACAAGCACTAGCGTTGGAATCCAGGTAGGCCTTCATCACTGGTCTTTAATTTGTAATTAGGAACTTGCACTGTAGCGTTGTATGATTGTTGCTAGACCTAGTGTGGGCTAGTAGGGACCGCCTTTGTCTGCAGAGGGGATTTACCTCCTCAACAGGGAAGAAATAAGTGTGAAACACAACTCATGTATTTTAGATGAAATTTATATAAGTCCCCGTATTCTTTAATTATTAAATACTTAATTTAAATACAAATAAATTATCATTAATATATTGATTTGAAGATTAAATATGTATTAAAAGGCATTCATCTATGACACTTGATTTTTCATGTAGTCTGAATAAACCACTTAAAGTTTATTTGCAATTAATTCTAATTAGTTTTGTATAAGATATATCTTTACTTACATTAATAGCTTTATTTCAAAAATAAATTACAATTATAAACTTATATGAATACATATAACTAAATGAAATTCAATAAATAACTTCTGAGTCTTGTTGGATTCTATGCGATTATTTTAAGTACAAATAGTTTATTTAAGAATTGAAATCTACAAAATGTTAATATTGATGGGAAAAGCATGTCATATGGTGAAAAAAGTTTAAAGGCATCCATTTATGGCCCATCTCTTGAATGAGCTTAAATATTCTACTTAATGCTTATGGTGAAGTCATTAATCCATGTTTGATTAGAAAATTCATTTTCTTTACATGGTTTTTTATTCTAGAAATAGCAATTTCACAATTATACATTCATATTAAACCACATGATAGTTAAATAAAAATCAATTAATGGTTTCTTGACTTATTGACTTATATGACATGATTGCATATAGGAATAATTGATTTAATAATGCATAGTTAGAAAAAATTGTCAATTCAAAGTAGAATAAACCAGTTAGAACTCATAAATAATTGATTTGAAATTATTAATTTTCTAAAAATATACATTTTTACTTACATTGAGATATTTATTTCAAAAATTAATTCCATTTATACATACATACATACTAAATATAATTTAATACATACTCGCCTTGTTGGTTTCTATGAGGATTATTTCAATTACAAATAATTTATTTAGGAATTGAAATTTACAAAATATTAATAAAGGTGGGAAAATTAAATGCCATATGTTGCATAAAGTTTAAATACATTTATTTATGGCTTGTACCTTGAAATAACTTTAACAATCTACTTAGCATTCATTACCAATTAATTATTCCATGTGTTGTTAGGAAAAACATTTCATATTACGTGGAGTTTTATTTTAAAAAAAAAGTGTCACATTTACACACTTAGATAAATGGCTATATAGACCACTTAAAACTCATTATCAATTAATTATAATTTGTTTTGTAATATATATATACTTACTTACTTACTTACTTACTTACATTAAGAGTTAGATTTAGAAAATGCATCACATTTATGAACTTCTACCAATGCATATAGCCAAATAAAATTCTTCAACTCATATTGGATTCTATGAAATTATTTAAACCACAAATAAAATATTTAAGAAATGAAAATGAAAAAATGCTAATATGGATTAGAAAATCAATGTCTTATGGTGCAATTAAGTTTAAATACAACCATTTTTTACCCATCTCTTTAATGAGTCTTGACGGTCCACTTAACACATTGTTAATTAATTATTCCATGTTTTATTAAGAAGAGAATTTTATTTTTCACGGAGTTTTGTTTCAAAACAATACAATATGAGATTAATACAATCTTAATAAATTCCATGATAGACAAATAAAAGTCAATAAATGGATTCCTTATTAAACTAAATGAGATGATATGACTGCATATACAAATAGTTGATTTAAGAATATATGAAAAAAATATGAGTTAAAAATTGAATGCCCTACAATTTAACGAGTAGTATTCACTCATGAGCCATCACCCATTAAGCCTAAATAGTCCACTTAATACTTATTATCATGAAATTGAAAGATGTTTTTTTTGAAAAAATGCATCATAGTATACTCATATTGATGGACATAACTAAGTACAAGTCAATAATATAATTCTAGCTCAAGTGATATGATTTCAATCTATTTAAAATACAAATTTAGGAAAAAATGACTTTAAATAATGAAATTAGATGCCTTACAGTTCAAAAAGTTCAATGACATAATTTATCCATGGTAGTGTCTAATCAAATCTTGATAATTCACTTATCAATAATTATCATCATGTATATGTTTTTTTAAGAAATGAAAAATTATTTAAAATATATTTTTTATCTAAAAAATTACATATCACATTTATGCACTTATATTAGTGCATTTTATATGTAAACAATGAATAACTAAATTTGTGCCTTGTTGATTTTCAATATGATATGATTGCAGTTACAACCATTAGTTGATTTAAGCATATAAATTTATGAAAACTATCGATTAAGAAATCACATATATTATGCTTCAAAAAGGTCAAATGATTTACCTATGACACATTTATCATTAGCCTTAATAGTGAATAATGCATTGTGAATAGTGAATAATGCACATAACATTTATCAAGTAAATTATTATAATTTCTTTAGTAAGAATAGCACCTTTGTTTGCAAGGAGTTCTATTTCAAAACTTATATTTCACATTTATATATGATTATTGATACATATAAGTAAACATAAGTCATTAACAATAACATGCCTCGATGGTTCATGTAAGATAATTTGAATGGCAAACAATTCATTTAAGAACACACACGTGTGTGCACACACATCTTAGCAAAAAAAATCAATACAATAAAGTCATTGCAAAAATAATTATAAATATAAGAAATATACATATTGATATAATTGGCATCCCATATATTTCAAAAAATATAAAATCATACAAATTGATTCAACAAAAACTAGGTCCAAAATGTATTGAAAAATTGGAATGTACTTTTCAACAAATTTATCAAGGAAATTATCTCCATCAACTACAATGAAGTACATGTTCTATTGAACATTCGAATGTACTCATGTTTTTGTTTGATATGATGAAGTGTCTTAAGCAAGGGGATAAAACTTGCAGAAGCCACATATGTTGCTCTTTTCTTGTATATGATTTTATCAAGATGTGGTTTGATTGATATCCGATGAATTGAGAAGTATGCTTTTTTGTATCTATTAGCAATACATTTGATTCTTCATAATTATCTCCATTTTGTGACCACACATCAATCAACTTTTTCTCATAAAATTGTCTTGTTCTCCCTGCTTCCAATTTTGTTTTCAAATGACAATGAGACCTGTCCCATGCAAATTTAAATTCCTCTATATCAATATTTGATTTTTCAAGTACTTTTTGGATGTACTTGTCAGTGACATTTAATGTCCATATTGCGACATCATAGTTTCTTAAGAAATATTTTAATACTTTTGATTGAAAAGGCCTTAAAAAAAAGGACATATCACAAAACTGCCAATCTAGTTCTCTTTGAATATGAAAATTTTGTTCAGTGTATGATTGGAAGAATACTCCTTCCATTTCAAATATCAACAACATCTTCTGACTTGTGGTAATGCCCATCTACCTCTGCACTGTAACCACATGTATGATATTAACATATCTTCACTTCAACACTTCATTGCTTAAGGACATAGAAACCTATCATTTTAAAAATGATGTTAATATTTATTATGAATTATTTCCATTTGTATGCTAAGGTAATTTTACAATGAGTTCAGAGTATCACAAAGTACAAATACAATTGCCCCATTAAAATGAACAAACAAATAATATGTTTACTTTATACATACAACCTAATACCTTTATTTAATTTGTATGGAATAAAAGTCTTATAAGAATGCATTGACCCACCCTTTAAATCAATGATTTTAAGACTTATAATGATTTATTTAATTGCAATTGAAAAATATAATTAGAATGGTCTAGTGCAAGTAAACAAACTAATTATATATTATTTTTCACATACAATATAATACAATTTTTAAATTTCAAACCTAATTAATTATATGTTAATTTATAGAGTTTCTACCTTAGTTCCTTTTGGTGCTTCTTTTAGTACAAATTGTATGTTTATTGTTGGTGCTACATACAACTTAATATAGTTTTTCAACTTATATGGAATAAAAAAGGTTATAAGAATGCAATGAGTCATCCTTCACATTACTAATTTATAAGATGTATAACAATAACTTAAACCACATTTAAAGAAAATAATTGTAATGATCTAATTAAAACAAATAGACCAGTTATCTATTAATTTTACGTACAGTGTAATCTATTGTAAAAACAATATATATAGCATGGGAAATTTTGATATGAAAACATTAAATGATCATTCATCTCACCAAAAGTAAAGAAAATAAAAATATTTTATTTGTGGTAATGACAAACCAAATCAAAAATTATTTTATTAGTGCTATGAAATAAAAGTAATAGTTCATGATGTCATACATATAATAGCATGAAATAGACATCGATAATCTTAAGGTACTTCTAAATGTAATTGAACATCCTTCAAAATAGCTCACACATCCGTAGCCTTGTTGAGTTTATGCAATATTCTCCATAGCTCATTGGTCAACCAATTATCCCATTGAATTACTCCAATGAATGGAGAGGAAAGAATCACATTTTCTTTTGGATTCTCTTTCATTCTTTCAATTAAACAATCAACTATAATAGTATTGGTTGGGTCATATTGGGTATGCATTTCCCACACTTTTTTCAATGATTTAGTGTGTATAACTTTCATTGGATTTTCAATGACCTTATGTCTCTTTTGTGGTTTACAGTCTGAAGTAGTCCACTTAAACAAGAGTTTATCTTGTAATGTTTCTGAAACCAACTTTTTTAGAAATCTTGTTGTGCTTTGTTTCAAAGCTGTCATCCAAATTGCAATGTCAAGAGATTCATTTTTGAAACGCATTTCAAAAAATGATTTTGCATGTGGATGAATCCAAAATAATTTTTTCTCTATTGTGTAATCAGCATCAGCTCTCATTTTCTCAATATGCCCTTCATTTGTTGCTTCATCATTGATGCTATGATAAAAAATGAATGTCTTTTTGTTCAAAAATAAGTAGTTTCTTTTCAGTTATTTTGGCTGCAACACAATGGAAAATAATCTAGTCAAACCATTTTATTCATGTTACAAAAATTACTAAAAACAATTGTTGAAAAGATACACTTACCTTGAGAGGTTTTCGCACTATTTATAGATGAAACAATAATTTATTTTATCATCTTGATAGAACCTGGAGTAAACATATTAAACCTTCAATCAAATACCAATTGTACTTCCTATTAAACCTTCAATCAAATACCAATACCAAGAAAAACATTAGTAATGCAACATTTAAAAAGAAAAACACAAACACACAACCTTTAACATTATTTTGATTGTTAATTTTATCTTTTTTATTTGCTCCGATAATAAAAATATACAATATTATGGTAGTTATAAGAATTAGAGTTTGAAGAGATAAACAATAAGACAAGTTATAAGTATCTGATATGACATTATCCTTATATTTGTAACATTGCACCTCAATCATCTTTTTTACCTTCAGTTGTCTCCAAATTAAACATATAAAATATTTTGAATTGTGAAAATGAATAGAATCATTAAATAATAAGGCAAACAAGTGGACAAATTATAAGTACCTGATGTTATATTTTGTTCTTGATTAAAGTTTTGTTTAACTTTCATTTGATCAATGTCTTGGTTATCCTTGCTTGTCACTATAATAAACATAAAAAAATGTTATAAATTGTGACAATGAACAAAATTCATTAAACAACTATACAAAAAAAGAATCAACTATAATCGTCCATAATAATATTTTGGTCTTGACTATAGTTTTGTGGGACAGTCCCGTGGTCATTATATTCATTCTCTTTATTTCCAACTACAATCAACATATGAAATGATATGAATCATGATAATAAAAATAATGATTTAGAATTAAAAAAAGAAGAAGATAGAGTTATGTTGATTAATACCCATTTCTATCTCCATCGTTCCATGGTCATTGTCTTCATTAATTCCATTCATCTCATAACTCCTTGTGATAGTCATCCAAAAATGTTATGAATATGGAAATTAAATAAAGTGAAAATTATCAAGAGAAAAAACCAAAAAAATTATGTACCTAGTATGATAACTTCTTCCTCTCCTCCTTCTCCTCCTATTTCCATCTCTATACTTTTTTCAACATCATGAATACTATGTTGTTTATTTTTTTGCTTCCCACTTTCATCATTCTCTATTTTAGAATCTCCATCATTAATTATTTTAGTAAACACTTCAACAATTAAGAAGTATGAACAAAATATTATCCAAAGTATTATAAGAAAAAAATGAATTGTAGTACCTGAATTTTCCAAGAAGTTAATGGATCCTAGATTTGATAGTTGAAAAGATTTGTAATTATTTAACATGATTGTCCTTTGTGTATGTTTTCACAACACATGAAATTCTTCTTCCATATGTACAATAGGCCTTGATTAAATTTTTCCTTGCATAAAGAGAAATAACCACTTTTTCATCACTACATTGTTGGTGTTTTTCCAATAAATCCATCCAGAAATCATAATGTCTTTCATTTTCATCGAATGTGTCTTCAAATGTGTGAGA
This sequence comes from Pinus taeda, assembly GCA_000404065.3. Lineage (NCBI taxonomy): Eukaryota > Viridiplantae > Streptophyta > Pinopsida > Pinales > Pinaceae > Pinus > Pinus taeda. Next base: position 45,059 of record APFE030205874.1, on the reverse strand, counting down.
GTATTTGATAGCCTCCAAAATTTTTAATTCTGAAGTATAGAAATGTATAGTAAGAACTATATCATAACTATAATTCTTTTAGGACTTATATTCATAAATGCCACTAGTCATTTTATAGTTGAACTTGGATTTATTTTTGGAAATTTCCAAAGACTAGCATACGTCATTACAAAACCAAAGTTATACTAAGAGAACTGTAGTAAAGTCATTCAACTCATTTTTTTCGATAAGAAATCGAAAAAATTCAATATAATATCCCTTGTGAAATTGTTCTTTTTTCAAAGCCAGTGTATCCAAAACAACAAGGCCAGTATGTAAAACTGGTTGCAACTGACATGGAAAAGAGCACAAAAGTGTTGACAAAAGATCAGGCCCCCAAAATGACAACCAAATTGAAAATTGTTGTCAACCTATTGAACACTTGTAGATCCATTTATTATTTTGTCAGGGAATCCACATGCTTGCTGAGAAAGGGACTTTATCTTTGTATTACGTGTTCCTTTGACATAAGTAAACCCCTCCACCATGTTGCAAAATTTGGTAAATATGATATCATTAATTTCATAATGCTCAAGAATGTTGAATGCGGTAAGAGTCATCTCATTCAAGTTTTGATCATGACTTTGACAATATGTAACCATTGCATCCAATATTGTTCTTTTGGTTTTCAATTTAGAACAATAATATTTTAATTTTGTGGCATTTTATGGATGATTAAGTGGAATAGAAAACCAAATGGTTCCATCCAATAGCTTATCTGCTATTGAAGCAATTTACTCTATGGTTAATCCCTGAAGGGGCTGAAGAGTAGCTGCTGTCAAACTATATAGACTATTT
>APFE030205874.1:25940-37530 GCA_000404065.3 Pinus taeda | reverse complement strand
CCTTATTTGCAGAATTTAACTGACAACAAATGCAAATCACCTCAGTGGTTTCAACTGATGGATGCAAGAATCGAGCGTTACGTTTTTTATATTTATTTTTTTCGCTTCTGTAGATACATTATATTTAGGATTTGTTAAAATTTCTTTCACTACTTGAATGGTGTGTTGACCATCAACTATCCAAAAATTGATATTCTTGGAATTTAGATCTGTCTCATTTATAATTTTGATAGAGTTTACCAATGGATCAGACTCATTGATGTCAAATGGAATCAGAAGAGCATCAGGTAATGAGGTTTGAAATTTTTCTAGGAATGATTTCACTAATACTTGAACATTTAAATCATCTCGTGATCTTAATTTGAACACTTTGGGGGCTTCTATACATCTTTCAACAACCACTTTTCTATTAAAGGAGTTTGAAAATTGATAGAAATGCTTGAAGGCTTCATTAATCTCATCACATTGATTTGCAAGGTTTGTTGTCTCATATTCAACTTTCCTAGTTTTTTGAAATTCTATAGTAGGCTTGAAATCACTTTCTGTTATGTTCTCCTCCAAACCAGACAAATATACTCTTCTCAAAGCAAGTAATTGAGAATCAAGTTTATCATCTGGTATTTTATCAAGAAATTTACCTTTTTGTTGTAAATGAAGAAGTACAGATGATGTTTTTTTACTTCTTACATAGAAATATCTCAAAATGGTGGCGATGCGTTTTAAAATATCTGCGCAACTATTTAGTCCAGATTTAGATAAGCTCTCATAGTTATCCAACTTGAACATTGAATTCTTTATCGTATTTGTTGGATTAGTACTTGAAGCATCAATCAAATTTGGTCTAAAATTTGTATACTCCACTTGACATGAAATTAATTTTACCTCATTTTCTTTAATCATTTCCACTTGAAATTCAATGTCATTTTCATTGCAAGCATAGCAATTAATTATTATTCCTAATATCTCTTGTTCTTTTCCATCTATTGATCCAAATAGATACATATCAGGAAAAATATTCAGGGGAGCTTCTATTTGGATGTACCAATCTCGCACAAACCCATATTTATTAGATGTATTGTATTTTTTAATCATTTCAAAAGTAGAAGTAGAAGGTGTTATTGATATTGCCATTGAGTTGAATAACTTTTCTTTTTCTTAAGTGATAGTTGTAACATTTCATTTGCTTTAGGGCCAACCAATTCTGCAACTAACAACAAAAAAATTATTTGGATGAATCAAAATGAAAATATAATTTCAAATATTGTCACATAATGTTCTTTTAAATATTGAAAAATCACCCAATCTAACCATTTCTAAGAGAGTGTACATAAAATATAAAACCACCATACTAGTTGAAGGAGGCATCATTTGTATTTCACTTATTTTTTGTTTCTTCTTCACTACTTTACTTCGAATTCAGGCACACCAAATTCACAGTTTCTAGAAAAGAAAAAATTATGGAATACATAAAATACTAAATAGTATTAAACAACCTTATAATACACTATTTCAATTTACATGCACAATAATAAATGAGTACATATTTGATGTAATTTTACTATATGACACGAAAAGTTATCACCTGGGTAAAATTGCTAGTAAAAGAAACCACCTAATCCAACCATTTCTAAAAAAGTACAAAAAATATAAAACCACCATACCAGTTGAAGGAGGCATCATTTGTATATCACTTGTTTTTATTTTTCTCTTCACTATTTTACTTCAAACTTCACGCACACCAATTTCCACAGTTTCTAGAAAAAAATATGGAAGACATGAAATACCAAATATATTAAACAATCTTATAATACACAATTTCCATTTACACGCACAATAATAAATAAGTACATATGTTATGCAATTTTACTATATGACGCCAATAGTTATCACCTAGCTAAAATTGCTAGGGATTTTTTTTTTTTACCCATGTTAGCATGGGTTGTCCTCATTAAAACACCACTCCTAAGGCTATTTCCATGGTTTTTATTAATCAACAACAAGTTATTAACATAATGTCTAATGATTGTAACAAAGTATAAACTAATTTTAAAATTTTCATACCATTTAAAGAATTTGGTGTCGTGTTTCTTGAACTTCCTTTTTCCTTGGATGATTCCTATGAATTCTCACTAGCTTCATAGTCCATGGTTTCTGAAAAAAAAAGTAAAACATTATTATCACAGTTTCAAATTATTGAAGAAAATATGAATTTATAAATACTATCATTATATGTGTAACAAAATGAACAAGAAAAATAACAAGTGTAGAACTCACAATAATAGTTAATCAAGTGTAGAACATGTGTTAGATTTCCTCTTAGCACAAACTCAAGCTCCTAGAAACATTGTAGAGTGAGAAATCTAGCAAGTGCTAGATTTATGTCTACCATAAATATAAGTATGTTTCCAACAACAACATTGTAGAGTATAAGAATTCTAGATTGTGTTAAATTCTCTTCCAACACAAAGATAAGCACATTTGAATTTGAAAGAAATATAACACATGTTATATTTCCTTCGAGCACAAACACGAGAACATAACAACATTGTAGGACTAAATAAGTCTAATGTGTGCTAGATTAAGAACATTGCAATGTAAAATAAAATCTAACATGTGTTAGATTTCCTTTTAGCACAAACATAAGCACATAGAAACATTGAAGAGTGAGAAGTCTAGCAAGTGCTAGATTTATGTCTACCACAAATACAAGCATGTTGCCAAAAACAACATTGTAGAGTATAAGAAATCTAGCTTGTGTTAAATTTTCTTCCAAAACAAACACAAGCACATTTAAATTTGAAAGAAATCTAACACATGCTATATTCCCTTCTAGCACAAACACAAGAACGTAAGAACATTTTAGGACTAAATAAGTCTAATGTATGCTAGATTAACAACATTGCAATGGGAAACAAAATCTAACATGTATTAGATTTTTTTTTAGTGCAAACTCAAGCACATAGAAACATTGTAGAATGAGAAATCTAGCAAGTGCTAGATTTATGTCTACCACAAATACAAGCATGTTGCCAACACCAACATTGTAGAGTATAAGAAATCTAGCTTGTGTAAAATTTTATTCCAACACAAACACAAGCACATTTAAATTGAAAAGAAATCTAACACATGCTATATTTCGTTCTAGCAAAAACAAAAGAACATAACAACATTGTACGACTAAATAAGTCTAATGTGTGCTAGATTAACAACATTGCAATGTAAAAGAAAATCTAACATGTGTTAGATTTACTTTTAGCGCAAATTCAAGCACATAGAAACATTGTAGAGTGAGAAATCTAGCAAGTGCTAAATTTTGTGTCTACCACAAATACAAGCACGTTGCCAACAACAACATTGTAGAGTATAAGAAATGTGGCTTGTGTTAAATTTTATTCAACACAAACACAAGGAAATTTAAATTTGAAACAAATCTAACACATGTTATATTTCAAGCACAAACCCAAGAACATAACAACATTGTAGGACTGAATAAGTCTAATGTGTGCTAGATTAACAACATTGCAATGTAAAAGAAAATCTAACATGTGTTAGATTTCCTTTTAGCGCAAACTCAAGGACATAGAAACATTGTAGATTGAGAAATATAGCAAGTGCTAGATTTATGTCTACCACAAATACAAGCACGTTTCCAACAACAACATTGTAGAGTATAAGAAATCTGGCTTGTGTTAAATTTTCTTCCAACACAAACACAAACACATTTAAATTTGAAAGAAATCTAACACATGTCATATTTCCTTCTAGCACAAACACAAGAACATAACAACATTTTAGGACTAAATAGGTCTAATTTGTGCTAGATTAACAACATTGCAATGTAAAACAAAATCTAACATGTGTTAGATTTCCTTTTGGCACAAACTCAAGCACATAGAAACATTGTAGATTGAGAAATCTAGCAAGTGCTAGATTTATGTCTACCACAAATACAAGCACGTTGCCAACAACAACATTGTAGAGTGTTAAATTTTCTTCCAACACAAGCACAAGCACATTTAAATTTCAAATAAATCTAACACATGCTATATTTCCTTCTACCCCAATCAAAAATACATAACAACATTGTAGGACTAAATAAGTCTAATGTGTGCTAGATTAACAATATTGCAATGTAAAAGAAAATCTAACATGTGTTAGATTTCCTTTTAATGCAAACTCAAGAACATAGAAACATTGTAGAGTGAGAAATCCAACAAGCGCTAGATTTATTTCTACCACAAATACAAGCATGTTGCCAACAACAACATTGTAGAGTATAAGAAATCTAGCTTGTGTTAAATTTTCTTCCAACACAAACACAAGCACATTTAAATTTGAAAGAAATCTAACACATGCTATATTTCTTTCTATCACAAACACAAGTACATAACAACATTGTAGGACTAAATAAGTCTAATGTATGCTAGATCAAAAACATTGCAATGTAAAAGAAAATCTAACATGTGTTAGATTTCATTTTAGCGCAAACTCAAGCACATAGAAACATTGTAAAATGAGAAATCTAGCAAGTGTTAGATTTATGTCTACCACAAATACAAGCATCTTACTAGCAACAACATTGTAGAGTATAAGAATTATAGTCTGTGTTAAATTTTCTTCCAACAAAAACAAGCAAATTTTAATTTGAAAGAAATCTAACACATGTTATATTACCTTCGAGCACAAAAAAAAGAACATAACAACATTGTAGGACTAAATAAGTCTAATGTGTGCTAAATTAAAAACATTGCAATGTAAAATAAAATCCAACATGTGTTAGATTTCCTTTTCGCGCAAACTTGAGCACATAGAAACATTGTAGATTGAGAAATCTAGCAAGTGCTAGATTTATGTCTACCAAAAATGCAAGCACGTTGCCAACAACAACATTGTAGAGTATATGAAATCTAGCTTGTGTTAAATTTTCTTCCAACACAAACGCAAGCACATCTAAATTTGAAAGAAATCTAACACATGCTATATTTCCTTCTAGCACAAGCAAAAGAACATAACAAAATTTTAGGACTAACTAAGTCTAATGTGTGCTATATTAACAACATTGCAATGTAAAAGAAAACCTAACATGTGTTAGATTTCCTTTTAGTGCAAACTCAAGCACATAGAAACATTGTAGAGTGAGAAATCTAGCAAGTTGTGATGGATTTCTCACACAAAACAATCTCATACTCATCTCCATATCCCTCCACTTACTCCTCCCCATCTAGGAGATGCATATACATGTTTATAAACCACATCAAGTAAATTGTCTCTCTCACTCGTGTGAAATCTTGGGTCTTTGTAAGATTTCCCAAACTCTGCACATAGAACAAACTCTAACATTATCATCAAGAAATTAAACCCCCCTCTATGCTCACTAAATCTAGAGTTAAGATGGATCTAAACGAAAAGCATGCACCTTAGTAATTTGATCCCTTTGTAGGCTCAAAATAGTTGAGAAGATTTTAATTTTAGGGCTTAGATGATTCTTATCAATAATTTAGATAAAGAGTCTTACTTTTTAGTTAACAATTTTTTTTCCCAGAAATTTGAATCATGGTTAGACAAAAATTGTAGTATAAAAAATTTGAATCATGTTCAAGACTTTTTTAACTCCATGTAAACATAAGCAAATTCTCAATCATGATTCTAATTTGCATTCAAGAGATTATTTAACTCTAAGCAAGTATGGTAAAAATTACATAGCTACACCAAATTTCATTTTAAAATATGTTGTCTATCTTATTTTTTTCACCTATTTAAAATTAAAAAAATAAAACAAATAAAAATAAAAATAAAATAAAATATTATATAATAATAATTAATAATAATAATAATAATCATAATAATAATAATAATAATAAAAAAATAAAATAAAATAAAAAACTCATCTTAATAAAACATGCATGTGGGGGCCATTCCATTAGCAGTTGTCATGTTATGAAGTATTATGTAAACTATGAGATTCAAGATTCAAAACCCCTCTAGGTCAAACCATAAACCATAAAAAACCAACCATTTTAAGGCTTGATATGACCGAGATCAGGTGCAATACCTTAGTTAATTTTACAGTTTAAAGAACCATGGGTTGCAATTTCTTAGACCATACTCTAATCCCTTAAGTAATGGACATGTTAACACACACACACAATATTATATGTGTGTGTGGTTGCTAGCATGTCATATGTGTGTGTGGTTTCTATATAATATTATATGTGTGTGTGGGGTTCCTAGTATGTCTATTACTTAAGGGATTAGTTTGTGGTCTAAGAAATTGTGACCCATGGGTATATAAACCGTCAAAAGCACTTAAGTACCACCCCTGATCTAGATCATACCAACCCTTAACAAGGTTGATATTTTTTTATGGTTTCTCCTCTCACCTACCACAAATTTTAAACCTTGACCACCTTACAAAACCAAACCCTCAAAATCTAAAACATTAAAAAATTACTTAAAAAAAAAACTAACTTTAACCCACTTTTATACACGACCCATAAATAATAAAATATAACAAATATTTATTTATAATAATTTTTCATTTTAAAACTATTTTTTTTAATAAAACATTACTTTTCTTATACCTTTTATTAATAAATATTATATCTTTAAAATATTTTTGCTCGAGTATAAAAAAAATGTAGTTAGGCATTAAAAAGATATATAATTAGGCTATTTTCAAATTTTTATTTTGGATTATTTCTCTATACTATGAGTGGGAATCTTATTAGAATTTTATGAAATGATCAACCATTGAAATAGTCCTAGAAAAGTGGAAATTACTTTAGGCATAGAGCTTGGAAGGCTTGGAGTAAGAAGATAGCCACATATGTTGGTCGGACAACCCTCAAAAGGTGAGTAGTGGTCGTAGTAGAAAATGATGTATGACTAGAGATACACAAGGTTGCATACGCAAGAGGTACTAAGTACGGTTGCAATATTAGGAATTACTTTTAGGCATGGGTGATCCTCGAAGCATGGGACCATGCAACTCATCATTTGATGTTACATGATGGACCTATACACCTAAAACTTATGGATTGAACCTTAATAATAGTGTACTTCACATGAAATTTAACATGGTTAGTTATATGTGTGCATTTTGATCTCTCCATGTATATGTTACGTAGAATTAGAATTTTCTATTTTATAAATATAATAAAATAAATGTTATAATTTTTTAATAAAATTTGTAATTTATTTTGGTATCTTAGAGAAATTAGAGAAATTGGTAACGGGTTAATCTCATACTTATTGTGATACAGATAGGATCATCATATTCATGTGACATAGATAGGATTGGTTTAAATCATTATCATTATAAATTCTAGTGGCGTATATATGTTTTTTTAGCACATAAAAGTAAATTAGAGAGATTTGAACACTAGACCTCATACCCGTGTGACGTAGATAGGATCGATTCAATCACTATTATTATAAACTCTAGTCATGTATGTATATATTTTTAGCACATAAATGTAAATTAGAGAGATTTGAACACTAGACTTCCTCACACATAATACGTCATTCACATAACCATTTCCTCTTGAATGTCTAGAGGCTTATAAGCGTGGAAGTTTGAGGCTAGAGATTCTACTCGCAGTCATGCTTGAGAGCCCCCTAAAGTGCCATGACCACCATTTCCATGTTGGCAAAGAGCTTGCTATTAAGTCATGCTTGTTGGAGGTAGCAAGATGTCACAAAGTCTAACACAGGGATGGGAGGGAAGCTACATGAGACAGTTATGAAAAAGATAGGTTGTGATAACTTTCTAAGCAAGTTGCACGAAGGATGAGCTCGGGGCTAAGCATTTTCCATTAGAAAAAGTCACTAGGGAGGGGGGGAACCAATGAAGTAGACAAAAGGAAAATCACCCAAGAAACCATATAGGAATGTGAGTGAATGGTGGGAAATGGAAGCAATAGGAGTAGGTGTCAAAGTGTTAACTAAATCTTCTACTAGTGGCCAAGGATGAAGAGCATATTGGAGTGAACCCAATTCATGTAGATGAGCAAAAAAAAAATCATGCCAAAGGGCTTCTTCTACACTCCTTGGGAAGCGAGGTCCCATAAATTCACTATGATGTGGTGACATGAATAGGAGGGAGGTGGTGAGAGGGCACATCAAATCCAATAGGATCCATTTAATTCCCATTATAACACCCCCATCAGGTTTCAAAATTCCTAGGTGGTGATTTCTTGGCATTCTTTAAGGGAGTGTATTTTGATGAATAATATTTAATATATAGTGGGAGGTATAAATTTGGAAACAATCATCCATATTATAAATATTAAATGCATTATAATGTAATTTGAACCATTTAAATTTAAAATTCTGAAATTATGCCAGTAATTCAAGCAGTTTCTTTCTAAGCCGAGAATGAAAATGGAGCACTACAGCTCTGGTTTTGTAGGTCCCATAGAAATCAAGTTATCAGATGAATCTTGTTTGCACAGGGGATTGTTTATTACACAGGATTGCATGGCAAGAGATCTGGTTTTGTTCTATAATCCTATTGTGGACACCATGAAAGAAGGAGAGGCTCTAGACCATATCAGTTTAGGGATGCATCGATTTGATGGCCTTTCCGACATTGAAGTGCAAGAATTACATCATAAACTCTTAATTGAGGCTAAACGTTCCCCAATTTTACAAAAATGAATATGGGCTATTTTTTATCATTCTGAGTCAGCCCCTGATATACATCTTTATTGGCCTAAGAAATACCAACAAAGGAAATCACAACAAGGTGCCACTGAATTACAGGAAGAATGGCCTGATTGGGATCTCCAGTTAGCTGATTCTGTGAGATTATATGCTACAGGTGTGTAGTATCCAAACCAAAACAAACCTTCAGAGGCCAAGATTTTCTGTGGAGTATAACTACTTCCAGGGTTTATCAATCATTCCTGCATTCCATCTACATTGAGATTCTATATTGGGAAATACAATAGCTTGTTTATGTTATTATTTCCACAAACCCCAAAAATTAGATTTATCCCCCTCCCAGCCCCGTAAGAAGAAGAAGAAACAAAAAACTTGAACTACTTGCTACCAACTCAAACTATTAGTGGCTTCTAGTCTCCTTTATTATTAAATGTGTTTTTTATTTTAATATATTGCATAGTCACAAACTTTTGAGAGCAATTACTTCTCCAGATTTCATGTTTTTCATGATATACTAGTATCACTCTGGCAGTTGGGTGTTCATAAACGTATGTTGTTTAAATGTATTATGATCATATTCACTTTAGAAGTTGCACTCATGGTTGTTAGCCATGTTTTACATTGTCCAGTGATTGGAGCTTCTTCCCTGGTCATCTCAATTTCAGCACTGTGATTTGATGCCAACCTTGATCACAATTTTGGGTCTGAATCAACCTTTCTTATCTTGGATAACGTGTCTTTATTATGTAAATATGTATGCTTTTCCAGATGTGCTCTGCTACCTTGTATTACTTCATGATGTCAATTTAATATTGACTGAGGTTTTGGGGTTGCAACACTTAAATCATTCTTAACTTCTCACTCAAAAAATAGTCTTTTCATCCATTTGTAATCTATTTTTCCCATGCTTCTAAAAGGCCCCTTTCTCTGGTGACTGTTGTGTATGGATATATAATTCCTTTTGATATTTACATGTCAATCCCATTTGATTGTTTGGTCTAATATATAAATCATGAAGTCAAATCTGCATAGGTAAATGTCTATTATAGTCATAATCTCAAATCACATTTATTCAGAATAAGATAGGACAAGGTGAAGCAATTAACTTATCAGAAATCAACATAAACCTTTTGGATCATGCATTTCCAATATGTATATCATGATTGTAAGTACTCACTTGATCCAGAAGGTGATATGAAAGGTCTCTCATTCTATCATCAATAATACCAGAATGTCCATGCACATGAATATTCAACAGCAACCCTAGATCATTCAAGTAAACTTGAGAACCCAAAAAACATCCTGTTGCAAATGAAAACTAAGAGCAAATAATATTAAGAATATCTTAGACCGGGTCACTCTCCCAATTTAGCAAAAATGGAGAAAATTATAGTAATCATGACGTGTGAAGGATCAACATTCTCTCTTTACAAAGAAGCCATGATATGGGAGTCATATATATGGAGCAATTTACTCAAATGTGCATGGCCTTCCAAGTAACATAATGCTAGATGCCACCAATTGTGAGTATACCTGGCACCCTAAAATATGTCAGTGCATGATCGAACCCACTTTGCAAATTACCTACCATATGTAATGTATGGATCACTGAACAGTGATAGAAGAGGGAAAAGACTACTTCACATGAATGAAAAACAAGCATTCCATGAATCCAAACATGTTTTCATAAATTGGATTGCCTCCTTAAAGTGACATTCATGCTGAAACACATGACATAGCTGTACCAAAAACTAATGGAGATAAAAGACATGTTGTAAAATGATTAACAAAAATAAAGTAGGTGCCCCCAACCAAAACAAAATATTATTTTCAAATGCAATACAAAAAATAAGCCATCAATCTTGGATAAAAATTAAAATACAACATGCTAAGTGTCTGTTGTGTTGTGGCACACACCGCATGCTGAGACCATGTGTCATCACTTTTGAATGTCAAGCCCTTCCTTGAAGCCAATTCTGCATCCCCCATTTTCCCAACCTCTAGTAAAGAGAATGAAAGCATTCCATATATATAGTTTTTACCTTGATTTTCTAGCAAAACTTGCCTTGATAACTCAGAATCTATGAATAGAAAATCTCAGACTCTTTTGAACATATAATTTTCAGATTGAAAGGTAGAGTGTAAGAGAAATGTCTTGACTCCTTTTACAAGCTAACTTCTATTGGTTGTTTAATTCTTTTCTAGCATGCATAGTAGATAAAAAAAACCTAGAAGGAAATGAAAGAATATATTTCTTAACTACTCACCAAAGCAATTTTCAATTCCATAAAAAACCTCGTATGAGAAAATTGAATCATCATGCATCTTTTATGAGATATGTTAGTGTCAGTCTTTACAGCCTCCCTCCAGTGATCAAATATACTCTTACAAAGTTATTTTGAAGTTTCAAGGTCAAATTTTGTCATTTCAGTGAGTTTTCAAGCAAAATTTGGTCACTAGGCATTAGGTCTAGGGTTTGCTTTCACTCCTTCTAAAGTTGTCCAAATGGCGGTCTATGTCATCATTTAGCTGACTCTATCATCATTTATAAGTTTGTCATTATCATGTCAGTGTCTAATGGGTCATTTGATACTTTGATCATGCTTCAGTTGCGCCCAGGCAAGGTCATTTCCCTCTCTTAGGGTTTTGAAGGCAGTTTCTCTTGGGCGGACAAATCATCGGAAAAACTTGTTTCCTGATGTTCATACACCTTCCCCTATCCTTAATTTACCTTATCAAACACTTCCCAACACTCAGATCCCCCAAATTCCTCATTTTTGCACAAACCCTAGTTTCTAGCTACAACTTGGCAATTTTCTAGGTTGGGCCTGTGTGTCGCCCTTTTGGACCCCTTCCCCTCACTCAATATCTGAGATTCCACTTTCCCCTGCTGCCTAACATCCCTCCCCACTCCCAAAAATTTCCC
>APFE030205874.1:0-25530 GCA_000404065.3 Pinus taeda | reverse complement strand
TGGCCAAAGCCTATTTGGCTGAGCATGGTACTTGATTGGGGACTCCCAGCCCAAATTTCAAGAAATTTGGAGAAAATTTTGTCATTTGTGAATTTTTTGTGCCAATTACAGGTTTTTCCCTTGTCGCGTCCGCGTCACGCGCGCGGACATTTTGAAGGACTGCTCGGAATTTTGAAAACTTGGCATTTTTGGAAAGGGAATGCCAAGAGAAAAATTACCAATACTCGGGAGAAGTTTAATTTTGAGATTTGAGCCTCCAAAAGCTCAAAATACATCAAAAAAATGACTTTCTGCCCACTTTTGAGTTGCAGAAAGTGACCTTGGGAGAAATGGTTTTTGAGGGGGAAAACAACTCCAAATTCAGAAATTCCACTTGGGATGGAAAGTATACAGGCCAAGCTTTCCAATGAGCTATCTTGCACTTGATTTGGACCAGTGGAACCCACTCAAAAGTTGCTGCAAAGGTGCGCGGACACGAGAGCCAGGGGGCGCGGACATGAGAGCTAACTTTGCCAGAATTGACTTTTTTGGTCAAAAAAAACTGTTTTGACTATGGTTGATTATTTTTACTTGTAGATGATGGATAAATGTAATATTTTCATGGCACTTTGATAGATTTTACCTCTCTTTACTCTTCTAGAAGCTTCCTTGATGTAAAAAGTGAAAAATTAATGCATGAATCAGTTAGCTAAGTAATAGAGGCAAGTTGTTGAGATGCCTATTATCTAGTGCTTAGTTTGGAATTAGTTCAAACTGCTCCTAGAAGGATGAGCTCGACCCCTAGAGGCAAGGGAAGAGGTTAGCTTGCCTATATTATGTGTTTTCTTAGTCATTTTGAGAGGTTGGAAGGTTGGACTCTTGTGGGAAAAAGTTTCATTGTATATTGTACATCTATCTTTGCAATTTCAAGAGGAAGAAGGCCAGGGTTTTGCAGACATCCTTGTGGATTCTTGTGGATTGTAGTGTTGATGGTGTGTTCTCTACATGTTCTTGTAAGTTTGTTTATGTATTCCACATCTCTTTTTGCTTCTATTTGGACAGATGAAGTGGTAAAGTTTGAATACATGCTTTGACATGCTCAGCTTTTTAGTTTGTTCAAAATTTATGTTTTCTACTGTTTAGAGAGGACTCAAATGGTTGTTTGCCATCTTTAGCTCCTTCTCTATCATCCCTGATCATCCATCTCAGATTAAGGCATCAGTGCTCACTCCTACCTTGCCCCAAAGATCCCCCTGCAAAAACTGTGCTCAATCCCCGCACCCTGAATTGCACTCCCTCCAATTGCCACCAAAAAACAAAAAATCTTTAAATCAACCCCCCTTATCAATTTACTAGCCTAAAATCTTTATTCCTAATTGGTCAGCTTATCATATTGAAAGATCTACCGAATCTGACCCGAGAGAGCCTTCTCATACCTCGTAGGGCTAGCTACGAGGTGAAATGGTTTGATGTAGCCTTGAGAGTTTGTCTATCTCAGCCTAGGTAAATTCCAAGCGCTAACAAGATACACCATATGTTTTTTGAAATACTATTCAATTAGATTAGTAATAAATATAATAGGTCTCTAAAACTTATATACCACGTCAAGGTCTTCAGAATGCGTATTAGACATATACCTGACATAAAGGGGAAGCAATACCTACTCTACAAGCTGAAGAGAAAGATCAGGTCGACCAATGTAAAAGCAAAGCACCTGGGTTCTTTTCAGTGACACCAAATCCTTTGGGAAGTCCTCCAGGAGCTGCAAAGAAAAATAAGTTGTTATTTCATAAACTGACACTCCTCACAAACAAATTAGAAAAACCCCATTTTATTCAAAATTCATACTTCCTACTAGCTATTTATTAATCATAAAAATATAGCAAAACTAATGAAGGAGAAAAGATGCAAGTGTGTGACAAAGTACTACATCGAATGCAACATCGTTGTATCCAAAAAAGAATCCATCATTGCAACTCCCCAAGGAATTGAAAATAACAACGGAAATATGATAGGAGTGAAACTCAAGATATAGAAAAAAGAAAAGAACGAAACTAGTGGAGGCACATGCACACCCAATGGGTGGATTGTACTTGAAAATTAGGATTAATGGACAAATCTTCTCCAAAGGAAATTTTTGGTTGTATTTCTAAAATGATAAATTTACAAATGAAAGGGGACTCTTTATACCAAATGAGGTGGAAACGCTAATACTTAAAAGCTCTAGTTACTAATAAAAGTGATAACACCCTTATTCCACAACAATGGCATTTTACAGATATCAAAATATGGTATTATAAAGACCTAAGACAAGAACATTATTACAAAATTATGAGCTTATAGAAAAAATAGCTGATTTATATTATGTAATGTGTAAAAGCTTATGTGGTGAGGTACACAACATGCCCTCCCTTTAAAAAGTTTTATCCCTGTCTCTAATCAAATCAGTAAGGTTGTTGAGGTCCATACAACCTACTCTGATTGACACACAAAAGATGAGGGCCCACTGTCGCCCAATTCCCCACTCTTTAAGCCCAACTACCTCCTTGACGGCTATGGGAAGATTCCTTTAGAATACCTCACCCAATAAATAAGATCAATGCCTTAAATTGGATTTATGGGTGAAACAGAGGAGTTAACTATTTGTTGTCCTACTGGCTGACTATGTATGAATTAAGGTGGGTAATTACTAATAGAATATGATGGTCACCTTTTTATAGGACTTGTGTAAATTAATACATGTAATAAGCAGTGGCTTTTTAGGTAGGCATATAAGGTGTCAAGTTTGGAAGTTGAAAGGTTAGTTTTATGAAGTTGCAATTGAATAAAATATTGACATCTAAAAACATATGTAACCCTACAAGGGTGGATGAACCTTCCAAATAATAAAGTTAATATTATTATTAGTCTTGCAAAGGGAATATATTACCAATGCTCCAGAAATAAACTTATCTGAAATATAGAGGAAGATATTGGAAATCATTGGAAAATATCAGCACACATAAACTTGGACTGAAAGATCAAAAAATATTGGAAATATTGGCACCCAAAAAAACTCAAGAAAAATTGGAAATATCAAAAGAATTTGTAGATTTTTTCAACACTGATTATTATCATCCCTCTTTCTCTCTGTTTTATGTGTACATTATCTGAAATTTGAAGTTTTAAGCAAATGATCTGCATACATAATTTTTTTGATACAATGTCCAACGATAAAAATTATAAGGGAATCCTTTGTAGGAAACTACGAGTGTAGTTTTGTCTTGCATGCAACTACTAACATTCCACACCTTATCTTCTCTTTTCATAAGTACAATATTGAACTTGTGCTAATTTGCATGACTTACAATGTCAAGTTCCAATTATACATGATCGAGTGTTTAATATATATCATTGATTAGACAAACTAAAGTCTCATGGACACTTAAAAATGTTAATATTTTTGGTTTTGGCTATGTATGTCAGTGATGGTCTTGTGGACAGAAATATGCTTATTCTTAGCAAGTGGGTCATTTTCTAGATCAGCTGTAGTTTTTGTCTGAATTTGAAATCCTTGCACATATTTAGGATGGTGTATTTTACGATTACTTCTAGCTTTGTTCAAAATTTTTAATTACTGTAATGAAAATCTGAGCTATGCACAATCCGTTACTCAAGGATAAGTTGGGCTAGAGCTAGTTTACTTTTTGGTAAATTGTGACTTTCATTCTTTACAAGTTTGTATTAAATGCTAGATATGATATTTTAGCTCTCATATAAAATGTATTAATATTGACATCTTTTCATCTTCTTTACATTTTAATTTATTGCATTATGGGACATGTTTCTTCTCATTCAATGTTCAATCAATTGTGTATATTTCTTAACACCTTTTTGATTAGAAGTTGGTGACTTTTCCAGTCATTATGGCACCAAGAATGGCTCCTAGATCTTTTGGTAGTATGGGCACTTACATTTACTAATAAGTTTTCCATGTTCGTGACTGCAGTGAGGGATATGAAAGTTGGTGATGAGATCACTTTTCCTTACATCTCTACAACCCACCCCTTTCAAAAAGGAAGTAGATGTTGAAATAATGGGGCATTCATGATTGCTACTGTAGCATATGCAAATTTGAAAACAACAATGGTACCCAAGATACCATATTTTGTGTTAATAGTTCTGAGAGATTTTGAAATATTCAAGCCTATGAAAAGGAAGTGGTATATCGCCTCGCACCAGCATAATATTTTGAGTGCTTCATATCCATATGAGTACAAATCCATTCACCAAGAACATGGGTCAATTTTTGTTGTGCCAAGTTACTATGTGGACAATTGTAGGAGAGTGGAGGTGTTGCAGGCAATACAAGCTATAGTGCCCAGACATCCATACTTTATTCAAATGTTGGTGAAGGAAGCAAAATTAATTTTCATTACTAATGAGTCATTGGAGAACTTAGGGCTCATTGAAAGAATTTTGAATATGGCAAGGAACACATTCTATTCAGTTTATGGAAATCAGCTAGAAGCTGGACTAGTTTCTAGTTCTCAGCAATTTTGTATTTGTAGACATGTTTATACATAGATGTGTTATTTTTAGTAGCTGTGCAAGTTTCCTCCTATTTTTAGGTGTAGATTCTATTGTTAGATACTACTCTATTTCGATACATGAGAGTGCATAAAAACGTCCTTGCGCCTACCTGTTATTAACAGTACAAGACTGTTATGAATTTCAACCTTTCCATATATTTCTATTTATCACTGAGCAGATACCATAACTATTAAACATAAACTTCCGTTGTTTAATGAATTCGAAATGTGCAAGAATAAGAATATCAATAACTAATACAACCAAAGCTTGATGACCAAACCATGCCATCAAACTAGCAAAATGAGAAATAGGTGCTAAAAAGTAATAAAAAAAACACAAATGATCAATCATTCTCTTAAGCACTAACATTATCACAAACATTGTTTGAATTCAGAATGCAACTTAACAACTTTTCATTACAGTGTCCCTCTAGAGAAGAAAAACACTACATAAAACAACTCTTACAAATACAAAATGACTGGTTCACATGAAACTTGGATACAAACTAGGGAGAGGAGTACAATGACAAGAATAATAATAATAATATGAAAGAATGTGAAGAATGGACACTTATCACTCTTACCACCCCTTAATTCCCACCTCATTGACTATAACTCCAAGTTGCCTAACCTGAGACTATCATATTTATCCCATAAAGTCTCTGTAAGGATATCTGCAATCTGTAGAAAAACATGACAATATGGCAGCCCAGCTTATTTGTCACCTGATCCTTGATGTAGTGAAAATGTACCTCAATGTGTACTGTGTGGTTAATGGTACAAGTATAGGACAATGAGGTGCTCAGTGAGATATCAAAATCTGACAGACAATATAGCAAAGAATATATGGATATACATGCACATCAGGTTGCTTCTCCTTCTGGCCAGAATCCTAATCACCAACAACCTTGTTTTCATTTCCTACGTGACATGGGCAAGGAATTCACCGAAGGTAGTGATGGCCTAGGTTCTAATTTTGTTAATATTGTTCAAATTTTAAGATTCTTTCTTCCTTGTGTTAAAACAATCGTGTGCTCACTGGCTTGAATGATGCATTTGAAACAAACATGGATTTGGCCTGCTAATTTGTGACTCAACTCACAAAACACATTATTCTTACTATTTAGTGCTCACTGGCTTGAACGATGCATTTGAAACAAACATGGATTTGGCCTACTAATTTGTGACTCCACTTGCATAACATAACCATCATCACTCTTAAGTTCAATGAATGCATAGAATTTGAAGGTGAAATTAACTTTTCAATGCATCTATACACATGCAAATTCATTAGCATGCATGATATTTTGTGCTCTTCAAGACAATATATTTATTTCACACAAATTTCTATTTTTAGAAATCACATGCATGCAAATTTGTAGGAAATATCAATTTTATCTTCAAAGGCACTGCTTTTTCTAAATTTAGAATTTTATATTTTTAATAGGTGCAGTGTGCATGCAAGTGTACAAATTCCATTTCTGGAGGATGAAGCTATTTTTTTGGTTCATTGCAATTTTCTATTTGTAGACACGTCCATAGGTAGATGTGCTATTTTTAGTATTTGTGCAAGTTTTCTCCTATTTTTAGGTGCAGATTCTATTGGCAAATAATACTCTATTTTGTTTGTATAGATAAAAAAATTACAGATTGTTTTTCTTCGGAAATTTAGATTAATTTAAAATAAGAAAGATATGCTTGATGTTTGCATGCAACATGTCTATCTGAGCATAGGGTTTCATTCATGACTTAATCAATTTCCTTTTCCAAACCCCATGTTCACATGTATAGAAGCAAGTATTTTAATTTTAAATTGTTTAGGTAGTAATAAAAATAAGTTGGCAGGTATTTAACTATGAATTGGAGGACATTGCTATTATTTCTTTCAACATGGAGAGAGTTCCCATGTATAGTCAACAAGGGTGTATCTCTTTGGCCTATTTGCCAATGATTTTCTTTTAACCAATCCACAAAGTAAAGTGAATCCAGATATACGCTCCAAGAGGACCCAACTTCCAATTTTTAATCTGACAATTTGTTAAATTAAGATAAAACTTAAACTAGTTCAAAAAAAATTAGCAAAATAAAAACAGTCATTGAGAACCTTGTTGACATTCATTTAGTGTGATTCTATTCCTACCCACAATTATGTCAAGTTTAAATTTGATCAATCGGTAAAAGATTACAAAATAATTTGTCAAAATTGGGAAGTTCTACAAACCATCCAAATACTAACAAAAATCCACTGGCTAAACAGAGAGTCAAACACAAAAACCACGAGTCAAACATTAACCTCTGAGGGTCTCAGTATGTTTTTTTCAGATGAAGGGTCTCAGTGTCCTTACTCTATACGCTGTTTTGTGTAGATGCATCCTTGTCTATATCATAGGCCATCTTTCTGAATGCTTGAAATTTGTAGGTATATGGGCGATGGATTACACACCTCAAACAAATATGGAGATCAATTAGGAGCATCCCAGAAGTAGGGTGATCTTCAAGTAAGCATCTAATACCCACTTGGTGGACCTTTCTTTCACTCCTATATTTTATGTCATTTCTTTCATTTATTGATCCGACAACTCAATAGATCAATTGGTAAATATCGTGCATGTAGTAGTAGCTATTCAGGATTTGTAAGTGAAGATGAGGATGGAAACTTGGATTTCTGGGAGGCTGTAGCTGATGCCCTAAATCTTTTTGAGGACTCTTTGAAATTGTCAGGAGAAATATTGAGGGAGGAAATACCCACTGTTGCTCAGTTTCAAACCAAAATTTCTTATTCAACGAAAGCAGAAAATAAGGAAATTCTAAAACCACAGTACAAAATCAAGCCCATAATGATTCCAAATCCTGTCTCATTGCCCAGTCTCTCTAAACTGCACAGCTTTCCAGCACAATCTGGGAGGCTATCTGCATGGGTATCAACTAATAGGACTGAACAAAGCGATCAAACCACCCTATATCAACTAAGCAAATTGCAAATACTTATAGCCAAGGATGGACAAATTCTGTGTAAAAGTATTTCTCATTAATAGAAAAAGAGAGTATATTAAAAAGACATGGCAGAAACTGTTTAAAAGAAGTGCAAAAAGGTAATCAAAATTACAATTAGAAGTAGGAAAAAACCTATATTTTGCATGAACTCTCACTTCCAAAAGGGAAAAATCTGAACCAATAAAAATTTGAACCAAAAACTTGTGTTGCTTGTAAATTTGAAGATTTGTTCTTCTGAAAATTAGACAGAATCCTGTATGTAAGTATCGTGCTTGTGAATTTGTAAACTTTTGTACCTTATTGCTTTTAAGGATTCACTGGATGCATTAACTGCCATATTTATTAATTCATTAGAGCCCGAACTGTCTGATGATATTAGATTAGATATCAGATGGTGGAGTGGGAATCAACACTTAGTTTACTAACTACTTTCACCTACTTCAATAACCTATATTTACTGATAGAATGTGCATGTAGATAGATATCGTGTATTGGTCACATGATATGAATGAAAAATTTGAAATTTTAAAAAATCATGTAGAAGTAAATTTACCAGCTCAGAACTGCCATATTTATTAATTCATTAGAGCCAGAACTGTTTGATGAGATCATATTAGATATCAGATGGTGGAGTGGGAATCAACACTTATTTTACTAACTACTTTCACCTACTTCAATAGCCTATATTTACTGACAAAAAGGTGCATGTAGATAGATATCGTGTATTGGTGACATGATATGAATGAAAAATTTGAAATTTTAAAAAATCATGTATATTTTTTGTATATGGAAAAAATAGTATTGGATCAGAATTATAAGTAAAAGTTCAATACGCATGTAATGAAAAACCTAATTTTTATTTATTTTTTTAATTATGTTAAATAATAAATTTAGTAATTATTAAAAGAAAAAAATAGGCTTTTCCTTATTTCAAATAAGGAATTAGTTCAAATACAAAATTTTAGTAATTATTAAAAAAAATTAAAAGTAGATATTTTATTTTATTCAAATAAGGAATTTAGGAATTTGTTAATTATTTGTTATCTCTATTTTTCTAGCAATATATACTTGTCTCATATAAAACCTCAAGTAATAATTTTGGTAACACCCTTGAAATAATATTTACTCTCATTTATTAAATATTTTGTATTTCCACTTTTCAACTTCAATGACAAAGAAATAATAAATTTAATTAACAATGAGTAAAATCCATCAAAAGTGTTGCCTAAAGTCATAGTTATTTGATCTATTACAGATGATTAAACTATTTGTGAAATTAAAGATTTCAATAAGTGACATAGTAATCAAGATCATTTATAGGAATTATTACCTATAACTATTCATGTGAGACATAACTTTGGTTCCATTACAAGAGATATTGAATAATTAGGCAATGTTCATTTTGGCAATGATATAAACAATAAGATGGGATCCTAGAATTGTAAGTAAAAGTTCAATATGTATGTAGTGAATTTTTATTTTTTATTTTTTTTTAATGTTAAATAATAAATTTAGTAATTACCAAAAGAAAAAATGAAGAGATTTTTCTTTATTTCAAATACAGAATTTAGTAATTATTAAAAAAATTAAAAGTAGAGATTTTTTTTTTATTCAAATAAGGAATTTAGGAATTTGTTAACTATTTTTTATTTCTATTTTCTAGCAATATATACTTGTCTTATATAAAACCTCAAGCAATAAATTTGGTAACACCCTTGAAATAATATTTACTCTCATTTATTAAATATTTTGTATTTCCATTTTTCAACTTGAGTGACAAAGAAATAATGAATCTAGTTAACAATGAGTAAAATCCATCAAAAGTGTTGCCTAAAGTCATAGTTATTTGATCTGTTATAGATGATGAAACTATTTGTGAAATTAAAGATTTCAATATGTGACATAGTAATCAAGATCATTTATAGGAATACTTACCTATAACTATTCATGTGATACATAACTTTGATTCCATTACAAGAGATATTAAATAATTATGCCATGTTCATTTTAGCAATGATATAAACAATAAGATGGGATCCTAGTTTCTTGTTTACAAATTCTCATTTTGTATAGTCTAAGAAAAGGTGCTTTATTTTCCCTTTGGTATTATTTAAGTTTATATTGTAACTCCTCTCTTATACATATTTATTTGCTTCTTGTCAAGCACGTGGCAGTCCTTTTCCCACATGTCACCATTGTAAAATGGCATATCAACTTCCATGATAGCTTACCTAGTCAATTAATTTGGCTATTATATCCACTATCGACCACTTGGGAAATATCACATTTGTTTAAAACTTGCTTACTCGATCTTCACATAACCAAACAATGGGCCATCAATTAACACAGTTACCTTTCCATCATCTACCTTATCCATCTGCCAGATCACTAAGTCCCCATCACCCCAGGACACTTAATGCTCTAAACATACTTATTGTCTCAATACTTGACACCTAAAATACAAACGATTGAATCCCTAATGTTTCAATACTCGATATATTGAAAGGCCAATGGTCAGGCTATCAAGCGATTGGGCCCTCGAAAGAGGCTAAAGAGTGTCATTGATACTAATTAGCTGATATATTAACATCCAAAAGCCCAACATCCATGTTATCGCTATATTGTTACCACCTAGACATCACCTCGGTGCCTAGTCAACCTTCCATTTCCATGTCAACATGCCACATCACTTGCCACATTGGTATGCCATGTCATCTATACCCACATTGGTGCCACATCATAATGAGACGTTAGCATGTCAAATCAACTACCACACAATTGACATGTGGTATCCCTGGATCCACATCCACTCACCACATCATTACTCTATCGATACCAAGGTTTCTTGTTGGTGACTAGTGCCCTACTTGCTAATGTCTACTACCCAATATTGTGACATTTTGATAAGTTTATGTACCAACAACTAATACATTGCATTAGTGTTGGTTGACCTCGAGGTGTCCTTAATACAGTTAGCCTGACATTTGACCTCTCGATGGACTATAGTCCCCAACCATCAAGTGAGAGTCCTTGAACCCTCTATCTCCATGAGCTAATGGATAATGTAGGGTGATATGCTAATATCGAGGATATGTTTGACATGGCATCTAGGTTAGTTGGGTATTTTTGCACAATTAGGTGATTGGGAGCACTATTTTCCATCATTATAAACCATAGGTATATAGATGGTGTATGAGTGTTAATGTGAGGATAATCTTGCCCCACAAGGATGGCTTTATTTGGATCATTGGACATCATATAAGGAGAAACACCATTATCATCCTAGGGCCTAATATGAGTGGTTTTTAAGGCTTAGTAATAATAAAGACTATGCATATGGTACAAAACCACCTCCCAATGCCTCTAAGGTGAATAGTTGGCCTAGTGATGCTCATGGAGACCATCTAAGGGATGGTTCTTAGGCCCTTGAACATTTTTCAAAGATGAAAACTAGTCCCTAAGGGTCCAAAAGAGGTGTAAGATAATGTTCATGGTCCATGTATAAGCTCCCAAGCCACTTCAATACAACACCTACAAAGCAAATATTTTCCCTACGTATGTTGTATGGGCAATGTTTATTTCCCTTTAGTGGTTAATTCCTATTGAAAAGTGTTTGAAAATTTTCATGTTATATGTTGATGCCTATTGCTACACTTTTTATCTTTTTTTTTTTTTTTTTTTTTGCTAAAGCAAGAGTCGTACCTTCATTATCATTAAATCAGAAAATAATTTACATGATTACAACCATCCAAGTGTATCCATGGACTAGGTAAAAACTACTACCTAACAACCAAGGGCATCGAGTTAAGGGTGTAAACCCTGATCCCTACTACTCAAAATAGTAAAACCCTGAATTGCCAGACCGTACCAAGGCTAGCCATTCAAATCACCACAATCTAAATGGGGGAATAACACTCATACCAAAGAAATACCTAAATCAAAATGGCAATCAACATTGAAGCCTTTAATCTCCACTGTCAAAACACCATGCCCTATCCAACGGTAGAGGAAGAAATCACAGTGCCAAGGAGCTCGACGATTAGTCATAAGGACCCACTAACATGCTCGAAGGTTCCTGACCGTAGATCTCCCAAGCTTGATCCAATGGCAGAGGATGAGGTCGCAACGCCAAAAAGCCCGCCACTTAACCACATGGACCCACTGACATGCACGCTGATTCCTAGCCGTCGTTCCTCTGTGCTTGATCTCATGGCCCAGGATCATATCACACGGGCCTAAAGCATCTTGGTTAGCATGTGATGAGGGTGGTATTCATACCCACCCCTTAGCCACGTGTAGCGACATGAGTGGAATCGCTCCCAAACCTCAAAAACCACTTTCTGCTTGAAAGGTGCCCCATGACCAGAAAACCACTTCGTGGGCGGAATTACATCCTGGTGAAGAGAATCTAGGGTATTTCGGCTGCCACGAAATCCTGGATTCCAGATTCTTGCTCCATCCCCTCTACACCAGTTGATGAACCCATGTAAAGTACAGTCCCATTGCTTCGACCAACTGCACAGGCTACAAAATCTACCAAGCCACCGAAGAAGGGTAAAAATGAGGAAAAAGTAGCAACTCATGTTGAAACCAAATTATCTGGACATAGCCTCCATGGCTATGTTATGATACACCATCGTATCTTCATCTGCTTGGCAAACACACTATTCCTTGAGTCTGTTCTGAGACAACCCTTTCCAACCCATCGTGACTCTGCTAATCATACAATTCACTCCTTGGTTGGCCAATAAATCCACCAGTTTGTTAGCCTTCCTTTGTACATAGTTAAAACTTACTGTGTGTAGGCTCATGAGGTGGAGTTGGATCTGTTGAAAGACCTGGATCAACCTCTAATGTTTTGAAACCTTCTCAAGGCCCGTGCCCCAACTGATTCTTTTAACTGAGTTAATGACTAGCTCAGAGTCAGCTTTGATAATCAAATTTTGCCGATTCTCCTTCACTAGGAGTTCTAAGCATTGCTCCATAGCCATTAGTTCTGTCATGTTGTTAGTGGCTCTACCTAAATGGAAATGGAAGATGGAAAGGATAATTGCAAATTCATCCCTTAACACCCCTCTAAAGCTAGCAATACCTAAGTTGCCTTAATAGGCCCCATCAATGTTATATTTCAGAAAACCCTGAGGGGGAGGATGCCAATAGTCCTACTCAATTTCCATTATCCTAACCTTTTTGTCCAAGCCTATCGAAGAATTCTCATTTCAGCATTTGAAGGTGGATCCTTAGGGAGATTTCTCACAGTCGTACTAGTCGTCTCCTTAAGTTGTCTTAAGGTCTGCTCAAAAAGACATTGGAAGTGTCTCTTTTGAGTTTTAAAGATCCTATTATTCCTTTTCTTTCCAGACTTTCCAAATAATGAAGCTAGGCATGAGAGCCCAAGCTAAGCAAAGAATTTTGGAATCAGAAAAATGTCGCCTCCAGTTGTTTAGGGTGTTGATAATACTCCCTCTATCCCTGTTGGTATTTTGGAAGATGGTGGCAAAAGAGTCCCACAATATAGAGGTGAAGATGCAAAGCTGGCATCTGGAAGGCCCCAAAACCCCCCTTTTCTGAATGTTGTCCCAAGTTAGAATTTTCTTATGGTAAACTAGCCACATGAAGAGTTTAATGTTCATCCAGCATTGATGCCTCCATAGATTCTGCCAAACTCTATCCAGAGCAAGAGAATCCAGCTCAAGGAGTATGTGCTTTTCCTCCTTAAGATTAAAGGTGCCCTCATTGTTGTTGCCCCATCTTAATTGATCATGCCACCCTATTTATAGAATCTTCCTTTGTTCCAACATTTTCATAAGAGCCCATCCTTTAGCTTTCAAGGGGATGTAATCCCTATAAACAATATTCCTCCAGTTTCTCCATTTTCCTGCGTTGGTTTGATCCCAAAAATCTTCAACCTTATATAACCCTATGATGTCTATCTCTATCTTGAGATCCTTAAAATCCTCTTTTAACAGTATCAGTTCTTGTTGCCATCTGTCTTCCCAAAATAGTGTCAGATCTACCTCTTTGATTTCCCAGAAAATGTTCT
Organism: Pinus taeda; assembly: GCA_000404065.3. Taxonomy (NCBI): domain Eukaryota; kingdom Viridiplantae; phylum Streptophyta; class Pinopsida; order Pinales; family Pinaceae; genus Pinus; species Pinus taeda. The sequence continues at coordinate 11,943 of APFE030205874.1, read as the reverse complement.
TTTGTACTAAGCCTCTATTCTCCCAGGCCTTATTCCAGATATGAGCCCTTTATACTTCCAGACATCCTTATATGATCGTTAATTTCCAAGTACTAGCATATTTTTCTTTCCACTAGCATATTTTTCTTTCCAAATACTAGCCCACTGAGCATTTGGCTCTTTAACCTAATGCCACCAAAGTTTAGCCTGTAAAGCTCTGCTTAGAACCTCTGGATCATCCAAACCAAGACCTCCATGATTTTTAGGTTTGAAAATCTTTTCCCAGGCTACCAAGGCCCATTTCTTTCTATTCTCCCCCCTGCCCCAGATGAAGTCTCTTTGAATGGTTCTAAATTATTGTAAGACTCCTTTTGGTGCAAGGAGAGCTGAAAGCATAAAAACTGGGATAGATTGAAGAACAACCTTTGTAAGCACCAAACTACCAGCCAAGTTTAAAGATCTGATGGTCCAATTCCTAATTTTATCCTGTATCTTGTTAGTCATTGGCTCCCATATGCTTTTATGTAGAGGTTTAGCTGTTAGAGGAACACCCAAATATTTTTAAGGAAGGAAATCCCTTTGAAAGCCCAGAATTCTGGAGATATTCCTTTGAATAGCAATATTGGTATTAAAGAAAAAAATCTTGGATTTGGAAAGATTAACCTCCGTGCCTGAAGCCATGGCAAACTCACTTAGTAGTTGTTTGTATGCTAGAGTCTTTTTGACCATAGGGATTCCTTTCAGCATGGTATCATCCACAAATTGTTGATGAGTCAAGGACTGTCCATTCTCAGAAAATAGGAGACCCTTGATTTTTCCATCTTCCTTTGCCTGCTTGATTGACCGACCCAGTCCTTCCATCATGAGAATGAAGAGAAAGGGAGAGAGTGGATCACCCTTCCTATGGCCTCTTGAAGGAATAAGAGTCTTGGAGGGAGAAACATTAACCAAAATAGAAAAACTGGGAGAAGTTACCAGGGCCATGACCCATCTGACCCAGTTATGATCAAACCCAAAAGAAATAAGAACCCTACTAATATAGGTCCAATTCAACTTGTCATAAGCTTTGGATAGGTCCAGTTGCATGATCATTACAACCTTCCTGTTGCTAGTCAATGAGTGCACCACCTCCTGTGCTTGAATGATATTATTGAGAATTTGCTTGCCTTCCACATAACCAAATTGTTCCCCAGACACAAGAGTCCATCCTTGTAGTCTGGGTTTTCCATAAGTACAATGGTTGTACTCTAGTGAACTCCTCTTGAGGTAACGAGTCTACCCCTCCCATGGTTCCTTGTTTCAAGAACCCTTCCAAATCTAGGTTTTCTCTCTCCAGAATCTCCTATAGTTCATGGTCCTCCATTTCCATCTCACTCTGGGTCATTTCCTGGTCCATATCTAGTTCTACATCACTCATCATAGCTTCTTTCTGTTTATTATTATCCTTTTTTTACTCCTTGTCTTCCTCTTTCTCCTTCTCCTATGGACTTCCTTCCATTCCCTGATCTGCTTTTTCTTCCTCTTCTTCTTCCTCGAGCACTTGCTACCTATTCAAACTATCCTGAGGCCCTTCTGCTTGATGTTTCTTAATTCCCCTTTTGCCCCTTTTTCCTCTATGGCTCACTTTATGAAAGCTTTTAGTATCTTTCATAGAGGTAGCTTTGCTCTTATTCTCCATTTTACTGAGAGGGCAATCCCTGAAGAGGTGTCCATGCTCATGGCATCTGCGACATCTAAATGGAATATGTCCATAATCAACTGTTTGAACCCATTCTTCATCAAAAACTTCCAAGATAACCTCATCCGGTAGGGCTTTGGATATATCCATTTCCACACAAATTCGTGCAAAGGAAGTGTATTTTCCCCTTCTGGTGGCTTCAGAGGCTTTGAAAAAACGTCCTAATTTATTTCCTATGGCTGTTAATGACTCTATTTGCCAATAATCAAGAGGAAGGGAGCAAAGCCTTACCCAGATTGGAACCAAAGTGAATGTCTCCTGCTCCGGGACAAAGTTCATCATCCACGACCTCATATAGAGGCAAACAACTGCGAAGAAGTAGGCCCCCCCCTCAAACGCTTTGTCTTTATCCTCAATATTTGTGAAGATGACAGTGAAGAATCCATTTGACCCAAGATGTAGGTCAATTCTTCCTTTTGGTTTCCAATGATATTTAATCCATGTCTGTAATGATTTTTCAGTAGCCCAAACTCCCATAAATTTACAAATGATAACATATGTTTGCATGTGGTCCCTATGTGCCTGCAGATTAGGATCATTCAGAACTACTCTGGGTCTGACTTCAATTTTGGGTTTACATGGACCCTTCTATGCCTTGGTTTTTGCCCCCTGTTCCTTGTCATCTTCCTCCTTTTCTTTTGTGCTATTATTCTCCTTTGATGTAATTCCTTCTTGCTCTTCTTCCATGCTTTCTTTCCCTACTTCAGCAGTACCTCTGACCTCTTCTATTGGCTTCTAACCTCAGCTGGCTACAACTTGCTTGTAGGAGGGAGTGGAGCTCCCTCCTTTGTGCCCTTCCATAGAGTTAAACACCTACTAATGACTTTAAACCCTAGCTATTTGTTCCCACATCCATAGTTCTCCTTATGATCACTAAGGCATTTTTCCACTTTTTATCTTTCAATCTCTATTCTTCTAGCAATATATACATGTCTCATATACAACCTCAAGCAATACGCTTGGTAACACCCTTGAAATAATATTTACTCATTTATTAAATATTTTGTATTTCCACTTTTCAACTTTAGTCACAAAGAAATAATAAATCTAGTTAACAATGAGTAAAATCCATAAAAAGTGTTGCCATAACAACAAATGGTTGTACAAGATTCTCCACCTCCTCCTAGGGGTAATGCGGGGAAATGGTAATATGGTCTTAATAAAAATGTGTAGGTCCTCATGTTAATTCTCACATTTATTTTACCACGAGATAAAATTCATATGACCCTCCTGAGTCAAGTTCTACTTCTAAGGATGTGACCACCCCTTTCACTTCCACTAGATCTCTCACATTAGATAAGCCTATGGAACTACTATATCACTCACCTAACAGTCTAGTCTAAAAGTTAACAAACAATCTCGATGCACGGGCTTCCCAATATTATAGTATTATTGAAGAGTTAGTCAAAGCATCATGTGTCATGTCTTCCTTAGAGGATTTTCAGTCTTGTCTCATGTAGCGCAAATCCTTATTGACTACTATTGGAGGGGTAGATCCCTTGGAATATGACTAGGATCATTTTACCACATGGGTTGTCACTCTACCTATTGAACATGACTCCCTAATGATTAATTTCTTTGGAAAAATTCATCATGGAGGTCATGGATTCACCTATTGACAATCCTAGGCAGATTATGTGTCTTGATACCTCTAGTCTCCCTAGATGGGAAAAAGTAGAGATTGGTAAGCTAAATCTCGAATTAACTTAGGGGTATTTTCTCAGCCATCCTTGGAAGTGTCACCCTGGGACCAAGTAACGTTTTTGGTTTATAATGTTGAACTTTCCAGTGAATTTTCCAACACACATCCATCATTCAATGAATTTCTTGTCACCCCTTTATGTCTTCATAGTCCTTGTCATCGAGCCATAGTAGCTCACAAGACCACTCACTTTATATGTCCTCTAGTTATTCCTAATAACACTATGATTCTAGGTTTTCCTTGTTATAATCAATATTTAGGAGTCTCATAGTTAAAATTTGTATGGCATGGCCCCATCATGGCACACCATATGGTACCTCAACTCCTCCATGAGTTCATGGGCAGGAATCCTTTTCTTGTGTCCAAAATAGGCACACATTGACATGATTGTTTTGATTGAATTGTGATTGTACCTTGTACATAGAAGTGTGCGTGTTGTTTTGTATCCTTTTGGTTTGATGTGCGATGCAAGAACTTTTCTACTATATAATTTTTGAGAAAAAATACCAAAAAATTCTAGGGAATGAAATATTCTAGAAAAAATATATGGATGTTGGTTAGAAATGACTAATATGATGCTTTGAACACCAAACAATACACTAAGTATGGATGTTGGTTAGAAAATACTAATCTGACGCTCTCAGAGCCAAACAATACACTAAGAACGAACATAGGAGGCATATTCCTAGTGTTGAACCAATGTTCGTGCTCCAACAAGCTCAAAATGAAGGGCCCAATATATGCAAAAGGGTAAAAAACATAATGATGACTACAAATAAATATAAGGAAGGAAATTGGTTGATAACACTTCATATTATTTTCTTATGCCATACATAATGCACTAGGATTATATTTAAATTTTAAATTAATATTAAGTATACAATTTATTAAATTGCATAGTAATTGATAAATTTAAAATTTGTCTTCTCAATTAATATATGTGATGAGTCTCCCTTTTGGTTTTTCTAACCACTCCTAGGCACATAAAGGCTATATTGAACCTAATTTTGTTCACTTAATAATACTTTCCTAGCTTAATGAGTTCTTACGAGAGTCCAAGATATTTGTCATACTTTATGTGCCTGACATGACTATTGTGTAATATTTGAATGGATTCTACAAAGATTTCAAGGAGAATCGTCTAGAGATATTTGTGGGGCCTACCACCTTCTACAAAATAAACCCAACACGACTTCTTAAGGATAGTAAATCCTCCTTACTATTGCTATGTGGTGATCCAGGAAACAAGAACTAGGTTTTTATTGATTTTTGGAGGGAAAGCAGTTCCACTCAAGGAGTTTTCCTCTTATCCATTTGTACAAACAATAGGCTTGAGTAGCATAATAGGATTAGAAAAAAATCATAGGAAAGTATGTGAATAGTATGAGAGGTTTAGATTCTAAGCATTTTTTGTAACTTGTCATGTACAAACAACATTTTTTCTAATTGAAGTGATATTTGATTTCAACTCTTAGTTTAGCTCTCTTCTAAGGTTTTTAAGTTTCCTTGTGTTAAGGCCCAACCTAGGTGGTCGATATCCCACTTGTATCATTTATGTTCACACATTTGTTTATCTCTACAAAATATTTATGAACATTACTTTCATTCATGTTTATTTAGATAGTTTATGAGCAATTTTTTCTTGTAGATTATCTTAACATTTGTTGATGATAGTTGTAGCATTGTTACATTAGTTATATAGAATTTTTACTTTGAGTTTAGTTCATTTCCATTACTATTTTTAATGTTTTGCTAATTATGTATTATTCATTGTTTCATACACTCTACTCTCTTTTGAAACTACAAGAAACACTAAAACCTTGCATTTTGTTAGATTAACCCTACCACAAGTTGTTTTGATGCATTGGATAGGTGCACTTTTCAATTTTTCAACTTCTCCTTAGCATCATTGCCATCCAATATCACGTTTAGCATATTCACCTTCACATTACAATGTTTCTTGTAGAAAAATAAGGACACTTGTAGCAATTTACAACTCGACTTCTAAGCTTGCCCAAATTCATACGAAACACATGATTTTCCTTAATGCTCTATACATACTTACTGTCTCGATACTCGACACCTAACATATAGACGAACTTGTAGATTGAAGCCCTAATTTCTCAATACCTGATATTTTGAAAGGCCTATGGTCGAGCTATCAAGCCACCGGGCCCTCAGTAAGAGGCTAAAGAGTTTCATTGATACTAATTAGTTAATATCTTAACATCCAGAAGCCCAACATCCACGTCATCACTCTATGGTTACCACCTATACATCACCTAGGTCCCAAGTCAACCTTCCATTGCCATGTCAACATGCCACATCACTTGCCACATTGGTATGCCATGTCATATAGACCCACATTGGTGCTACATCATAATGAGATGTTAGCATGTCAAATCACTTGTCACACAATTGATATGCGGTATCCCCGGGTCCACATCCACTCACCACGTCATTAGTCTATCGTTATCAAGGTTTCTTGTTGGTGACTAGTGTCCTACTTACTAATGTCTACTAGCTAATATTGTGACCTTTTGATAGGTCGATGTACGAACAAATAATACATTGCATTAGTGTTGGTTGACCTTGAAGTGTCCTTAATATAGTTAGCCCGACATTTGACCTCTTGATGGACTATAGTCCCAAACCATCAAGTGAGAGTCCTTGAACCCTCTATCTCCATGAGCTAGTGGATAATGTAGGATAATATGTTAATATTGAGGACATCTAACCTAGACTAGATTAGTTGGGGCTTTTTGCATAATTAGGTGATGAGGAGCACCATATGCCAGCATTATAAACCATAGGTATATAAATGTTGTATGGGTGTTAATGTGAGGATTTGCCCAACAAGGATGACTTTTGTTGGGGCCTTGGACATCATCTAAGAAGAATCACCATTATTATCCTAGGGCCTATGAATGATTTTTAAGGTTTAGCAATAATATAAACTATGCACATTGTACAAAACCACTTCCTGGTGCCTCTAAGGTGAATAGTTTATAGAATCCAAATGTGTGTTTATATAATTTATAGGATGTACAGGTTAGTTAATATTATATGGTTTGTATTAATAAAATAAATGTGCAAATTAATAGAATTGTTGGCAAATGAACATTTAAAAAATTACTATGATGAAGACTTTTCAAACATTTTTGTGAGAATTTAAAATTTTATGGGAAAATTTAAAATTTTGTGGGAAAATTCAATTAATAGAATTTCTAGCAAATGAACCTTTAAAAAAAATATTATGAAAAAGACTTTTCAAATATTTATGTGAGAAAATATAAAATTTAGGGGTAAAATTTAAAATTTCGCTTATCTCCTTGGCTGGGCTTGGCTCTAATTGGCTGTTCTTATCTCCTTGGCTTGAAGTCCAACCAGCTGAACATTCTCTTCCAACGATTGATTAAGGTGTCGCTATCAGGGTTCACACCCAGGAGGAAAGCTTATTTTCTGAACTAGCTAGCTTATATTATTATATGATATTTGGCAAGTTGGGCTCTAAATATCTGGTATTCAATGATTTGGGAAACTTTTGAGCAAACAGATTAGTGTGCTTTGGGGAACAATAGCCAAGACAGGTTTACTAGCTCTGCATTTACTGTTATTTTTTCTGTGAGGCTGATCTTCCATAGTTTTTGCCTAAAACAGGTATGTGTTTTAGCTTTTTGTTTGTTTTCTAAAAAAATAGCTCTTTGAAGATAGGGTGCAGAAACTCCAGGAAAAATTTTCATGTATGCTTTAGCTTCTGGATCCTCTCCAGTGCCATTCTTTCCTCCTTTGTAACCTCCTCTATATCCATCTCACGCACCTCCTTAGTTGTTCTTGGGGTCACCTCCTCAACTCGAAAATAATTTATTTTGAATCATTTTTCAATTGTATGGAGGGCACAACAGTTGTTCCTAGGGTTTTCGATTGTATGGAGGGCACAAAATTTGTTCTTGGGTTCACCTCTTCAACTTGAAAATAATTTGTTTTGAATAATTTCCATTCTATGGAGGGCACAACAATTTTCATTAGTATTAGTATTTGGAGGGCATTTCTCTGCCGAGGCATACCATCCTACTTTCTTTGGTTATCAAAGAGTTTTCCCTGATCAATTCCTACCCTGCAATCATCTTTCACATTGCTCACATGCCAATCATAACGGAAAATGGGCCGATGAATTCAAAGGCACCTCCACTTCCCTTGAATTTCTTTTATCGTTTGCACATAAAATCGAAGGTTTGAGGAGATGATTGATCAAGAGGGGGCACATGTACGCCTAGTGCCGATTTTGGTGGAGATTAAGGAGGGGACCCTCCACTCTCAGTTTTTTGTAAAGTTATGATTATGCTTAGGGCATATCTTATGAATCATTGGGGGAGATGGATCCTTTGGGTAAAAAACCTTGACAAATTATATCTCTTTTGTGGAGATTAGAGTGAAGGTTAGCCATTTCGTCTGTGGACGGGGAAGATTTGTGATCTCACACATAGAAATTTGAATTGCAGAGACGGAAGTGGAAGAGACAGGGACCATAGAAAAATGAGGAAAGTAGAAAAGATGCACAACAAGTGATATCATAGTAGAAAAAGGAAAGTAGAAGAGACAAGGACCATAGCAGCTTCCTCCCACTCCAGTGAGAATCATTACATCCCGTCGTATAACCTACTGGATTCCCAGCATGCATATTTCGTCATAACCTGTCATCTCAGGGTTAAAATTATATTAAAACACCCGTGACTATTGACCTTCCAAAAAATCATAAAAATTTTGTTCTTGGGACTTCTGCACTTGCTAAGACAGCGATGAAGGAAAAAATACTGTTGTGGCTGAGTAGTATACAGATATCTACACTGCAACCCAAAACTAGGTGAATCTAGGCGATCTTGCATTGCAAGTCCCTGATAGGGGTATACCGATGATAGGGGTATATCGATTTTATCAATAGAATACATATGTTTGTATAGTTTTTTATTGTCTTAATCATATCATGAAAACTAGAATACAAGAATATGGGTTTCAATGCTTTGCAACTATTAAGTTCTTGAGGCTCGGTTGCGACTTGCAGAACTAGGAATATTTTGAGAAGAGTATATATATTCTTTTCAATCCATGTCCTTGCCTTCTAGGACATTGAGAGGGGTATATAGATTCTTCTCAATGGAAAACAGTTGTTGTTTGTGTAGTTGTTTATGATCTTACCATTTATTCACGTATTTTTGTAATATGTGAAAAGTTGCAACCTCATTAAATGACACTTACATAGCTAGAATACACTAGTGCTACCTCTAAAGAGATAAAATCTACTACGTTCATCTGATCCCTTAGTGCTTAAGGTACTAGCCCATTGTATACACATAATCAAAGGGAATATCCTTCGCTTTGACAAGTGAAATAGCCAATAAACTTGATCAAGGCAGCAATATCAAGATGAGTTCATATGTGCTACATTATTAGATTGACTTGGTAAACTAATCTCTTGTTGCCTATTCAGATTGTTGGGGCTACCTTTAGATTCTTTCTTTTTCATTGTACAGACTTTAAACACATACCCAACCCATTTCCTTGTAAGCATTACTAAGCATAGGATGATAATATGGGGCATTTTCTTGGATTGGATTCTAGCTTAGTTATTTCCTATGCTTTTGGGCATATGTAAAGTTAAGTGCATTTTTATGGAATGTGATTGCTTGTTTCTGTGTTAAGATATCTACAAATTTCCTTGCTGACACTTTCACATCAATGTAAGAGAATTCCTTATAATCAAATGGGTATTTATCCCAGGAGTTTATTCTCGCACATTCTCACACTTTCAAGGCTTGCATATGTGCCATTAATCATAGACAAGTACCCAGACTTGGAAGGAAACTCAAAGTTAGAACCTCTTTTGACAGCATATAGGTCCTCCTCATAAGGCAATTGTAGAGGCTTCTCCCTTCAATGCAGTTGGGCTTCAAGGCTACGGCTAAGACGTGCTCGGTCTCCTTACTCGAACAACACCTAAAACACATCCTTTAGGATTGTGTATTGAGTCTCTTTCTTATTATGGATTAGGGGTTCATTTAGGCTCCCTTCGACTGTGTCTTAGCTGTGAATAGAATACTATGGCTAGGGCTCATTTGGAACTTCCTTTGACAGTGTATGGAAGCCTCCTTGCTGTGATGAAGAGCCTTCTTTTGGGACATCAAAGGAGCCTCTCTTCACTGTGATTTAATCCCTTTAGGACAACATATAAGGCTTGTGGCTAGGGCACGTTGTACAACAACTAGGGCTCCTCCAAGGCTACAGCTATGACTCTTCCTTTAAGACTGCATTTAGGGTAGCATTAGCCCTTCCTTGATATCGGATTAGTGCACAATTGAACAAGAACTTCAACTCCTAGTTTAGACTATAGTTAGGGAATCATATCTCTATTAGGACAACGTATAATACTTTTTGACTGTGGCTAGACTATCTCATTTCCTCTTGTGTCTAGGGCTTCATCATCTAGATGTCTCTAGCCCGCAAAACCCAAAACAAGTGGTGAGAGATCAAGAGTTAAGTGTGTGTACAAAATGACTTGAAAACCTCTTCTATTTATAATAAAATGTTGAGGATAGATGGGGGTAATTTGGTTGCTGGAATTCCTTGATGAATTGTTACATAACACAAATAAATTCATATCTCCATGAATACACATTGGAATCAGATGATCTTTACATCAATCCTACACCTCTTGACGAGTCTGTCTTGTTGTGCCATTGCTGCACTATGTCATGGTTGTCCTGTTGTGCCACTATTGCACTATGTCATGCTTGTCCCATTGTGCCACTGCTGCACAATGTCATGGCTGTCTCGTTGTGCTTTGCCATACCATAACAACACCATGAATTTGCTGCACTAAATACTAGTTGTCCCATGTTGTACCATTACTGTCCCATTGTGCACTATATGCCATTGACCATTGTTCTCTCATTGTTGTACCATATGCTGCACCATACTGCACCAAGTTGCCTTTGTTGTCCCATTGCTATATCATTGCAACACCATGTAGCATTGTTGTCCCACTACTGTGCCATACATCTTGTTATCCATACTACTACACCATTGTTGCACCATACATCTTGTTGTCCATTCTGTTGCACCATTGTTGCACCATACATCTTGTTGTCCATACTACTGCACCATTGTTGCACCATACATCTTGATGTCACCGATAGTACTACTATGGTCTCTAACCCCATTTCCCTGCTCATTAATTAGATGAGAGGTACTTCCAATGAGTCTCAGACTGCATGGGTAGGATGCCTCGATAGGGGAATTGATCATCTATTCCATAGTAGAACTAATCATCTTGGCTCATAGGAGAATGAATCATCCTATCCCAAAGTCACCTCGGGGTATCACAGGGGAAGGCTAATCTATTCATCTTGTACACAACACACCATTAGGGGAGGGTGAGTCGCCCTATGGTCGTGTGTTGCTCCAATAAGTACCCCAAGCCCCCCAGATCTCCCAGAGCTCAATGCATGCAACATGTAGGAGCCTTATACGAAGGTCTCTCAATGACTCTAGGTTGTTCAGGAAAGTCACAGATTTGACCTTTCCCCTGGGCTTTGACAAAATGTCTGCGACCTGTACATCAGGCTCAATGCAATGGAGCCTCCTCGCTCATCAACTTACCATATCCTAGATAAGGTAGTATTTGATGTCTATCTACTAGAGCAATCATTGAATACAAGATTCCTCAACAATTGAATCCCCCCTTGGTTGTCATAGAGGATCACAATGGTATTCATCCTATGTACAAAAAATGCACTGAAGAGCTTCCACAACTAGGAATGTTCACACGAGATCATACTCATAGCTATGTATTCGGTCTCGACAGTGATTATAGCAACCGACTTCTACTTCTTTCTCATCCATTATATCGAAGTAGAATCCAAAGAGAACTAGCACTGAGAAGTTCTCTAGTGATCCTCCCCATTGCCTGCCCAGTCAACATTCGAATAATCATGTAGCTTCATATTTCAGGCAGTGTATCTCAATCCATGAGAGATTATGCCCCCAAGATATCTCAAAAGATTCTTGGCACCAATCCAGTGAGGCTCAACCAAGTATGAGCTCACCATGCTAACTGCAAAACATATATACGGACCGAAGTTCACCAAGAACATCAATGCAAATTATTTTATGAAACTTAGAAGAATTTCCCAACTCTGGTCTGGCATCATCAAAATATAAATTTTGAAAGCTAAGATCCTCAAGGTAGTCACAGTCTTGCAATTTACCATCCCACATCCAGAATCCAACTCCCTCTTACTTTTGCAAGTGAGAGGGTCTGCACCTATCAGAAATAGGTCGTTCTTAGAAGGTGCCGGTATGAAAGGTCTATCATCCACAATATTCAAACAATGGTTTGGATTGGCTTCACTCTTAGTGAATCTCAACTTCATCTGATAATTATCAATCCTCTCATATCAAACATGGGGTGATTTGCTTCAAGCCATAGAGGGCTTTCTTCCACATGCATACATGAGATTCTCGATGA
>APFE030205867.1:0-12808 GCA_000404065.3 Pinus taeda | reverse complement strand
ACCCCTCAGCAACAAAGGTGTCCCCTTGAAGCCAAAATAGCTCTGATACCAAATGTAGGTTTTAACCCCGTACAAAAATTACCTGCACACGAATTCTAAATCACAGGAAAAATAAAAATGCGAGAGCATAACACATAAAACACATATACACAGGGATTTCCCACTGGATCTCAAAATCGAGACTACCAGCTTGATTCTTTTCATTATATTCCTTTCAATGTTACAATACATATTTATACATGCCGAAGCATCCAATACCATGGACCGAAAACCATCGCGTCCAAAACCATGGACTGAAAAACCATAGGTAGGTTCGCCCAACCTAATATAGGGTCCAAAAAAAAAAATTTCTCGGGACACTGCCCCGAACCCCATAGAGGGGGGCTACCCACCCCCCTCAAACCCCCCGGACAGGGGGGGCTGCTGCCCCCCCGTGACCCCCTCGCTGCACAATCGGCACAACGAAGGGGGGGCTCCGCCCCCCCTCTAACCCCCCGTTTCACTACGTAGGTTAGTTGTGGAAAGAATATAACACAACCCAACACGGAAAAGAGACCAAAGAAGTATGGAGGAAAAGGCAAGCAGAAAACAGTGGCAACTATGCAGCAAGACCTTGTATCCGATTCGAGAGATGAAGCATTTATCACAACAACATGAACAAAAGGTACTCTTACACCTCATGTTAATTCTGAATCACATGAAGGAACTAGTTCAATAGATGAGTCTATTCCTAATGAACGAAAGATATTTGAACTATTTCATATTAGAGTTATCATAAATCATACAAAAGTGGAAACTCTATTTGATACTGGATCCCAAGCAAACTTAATTTCAGAGTCCTTAGTAAAGAAACTCGGCTTGGAAACTACACCACCTCCAAAACCTTACCCACTTGGATGGATACATGATAAAGCAAAACTGAATGTAACTAAGCAGTGTAAGGTTAAATTTATGATTGCTTCTAAGTTAGTGGATGAGGTAAAACTTGATGTAATACCATTGGATATCTGTGGCATGGTGTTAGGGAGTCCATATCCATATGATAGAAAGGAAATTTTCTTCTGTCATGAAAACAAATACCAAATCACAAAATATGGGGTAGAATATATTGTAAAGGCTCATCAAACTAAAATCAATGCCAACCTTGTAAGTGCAGGACAAATGAAGAGGTTGGTGAATTCTAGTAATGGTTGCATGCTTATGATTGTAAGGGGGAAAAATGCAAAATTATCTGATGCTTTCTAGGGTTGTGATCATGTGCATAAAAAGGAATTATGTGAACTAATTTCTAACTATGATGAGATGTTTCAGGAACCAAAGGGATTACCTCCGAAGAGGGAAATCCAACATGATATCCATTTGCAGCATGACACTCCTTTACCTAATATTGGCATGTACAAGATGTCAACCATTGAGATGGAGGAGATCAAAAAGTAGGTGCAGGAACTATTGAACCAAGGGGTCATCAAATTGAGCACTTCTCCATGCCACTCACCGATTGTCTTAGTGCCGAAGAAAAATGGCACATGGAGGATGTGTGTGGATTATTGAGCACTAAACAAAATCACGTTGAAATATCGTTACCCTCTTCCCCACATTGATGACTTACTAGATCAGTTAAAGAATTCTATCTATTTCAGCAAATTGGATTTGCGTAGTGGTTATCACCAGATCCTAATTACAAAGTAGGATGTGTGGAAAACTGCCTTCAAGACCAAACAAGGGTTGTTTGAATGGATGGTGATGCCATTCGGACTTTACAATTCTCCAGCCACTTTCATGAGGGTCATGAATGATCTCTTTAGGCCTTTCATTGATGAATTTGTTCTTGTCTATCTAGATGATATTCTTATCTTTAGTAAAAGTTGGAATGAACATGTATGCCATGTGAAGAAAGTGTTTGATGTATTGAAAAATGAAAAACTCTATGTAAAATTGTCAAAGTGTGAGTTTGGGAAAACCTCTTTGGTTTACCTAGGTCATATTATTGGTCATGGTCAGCTAAAAATTGATCCTTCTAAAGTTGAAGCAATTGTGAATTGGCCTAAGCCTACTAGTGTAACCGAGGTTTGCAGCTTTTTGGGTGTAGTACAATATTGAAGGAAATTTATTGCCAATTTCTCTATTATCGCAACACCTTTACACGGATTGACAAGTGTAAATCAAGTCTTTCAATGGGGAGGAAAGCAGCAGAAGTCCTTTGAAACATTGAAAGAAAAGGTCAACATCGCATTGGTCTTAGCCTTACCAGATCTCCAACAACCATTCGAGATCGAGATAGACATCAATGAATATGCCATGGGAGTTGTACTAGTGTAGCAAAGGATGTAGATATGTTACCATTCCGAGAAGCCCTCTCAGGCTATGATAAGCTATCCCACTTATGACAAGGAATTATATGCCTTGGTCCAGAGTGTGAAAAAGTGGAAACACACTGATCAACAAGGAGACCATCATCCATATGGATCATTAGCCATTGTAGTATCTACAGTCACAGACCAAGTTGCAGCAATCTCATCATTTCAGGTGGATGGGTTTTCTTCAACAGTTTCATTTGGTAATAAAGTATAAGAAGGGCACTAACAACAAAGTGGCTGATATGTTATCTCACCCTCCTATTTTTGCTTCTGTTATTTTGCATAATGCTTCATTATATTTTGAAAGTTATGCTGAACAATATGCTAACGATGATGACTTTAAGGAGATCTATGCAAAACCAACCGATGGTTCACAGGTGGACAATTATCACTTGCAGGGGAAACTGTTGTATCACCTTGGAAAATTGTGTATACCCACAAGAGAAAGGCTACATGTCATCTGAGAGGCCCACATCTCCCTTGTGTTAGGTCATTTTGGTATTGAAAAACTTTGTGTCATGTAAAAATATTTTGTTTTTGGCCTTATATGAAGAACATTGTGACTCAGTGTTATCACTCAGGTTGTCCCTAGTCTCCTGAAGGGATACGGCCGAGGTAACCACAAACCAATCTTTGGATTACAGGTCCTAGCCCACCTGTAATCAGATAGGGCTCTCTCTTGATGACTTAGCTTTGTTGATGATGATTTTAGGCTAGCGATTGGGTTCAGTGGGTTTTGTTTAGGTTTGGATGGTGTTTGAATGGAAGGATGATGCATTCAAGCAGAGAGGCATGCATAGAGTGATAAGTTTCAAACCATTGGGCATGGAGTCAAAGAGTAGAACCACAGGTAGGCTGTCCTGATCACAAGAGGAATATGGAGCAAGGTAGTCGCACATGAAACAACCTTCAAGCTAAAGAGATGGAGTGAAATGTAAGGAATGAGAGGCAATTAAGAATCTCTCAATCAGCTTAACAGAGGGAAGGAAAATGAGCTCTATCAAGGGGAAGTTAAGAATCCCTGGATAACTATCATACATGGTGAATTAGGGAAAATATGAGCCAGATGAAATTCATACTTATGCCTAAAACAGATGAAAACATAAAGAAACAACAAAAATTGAGCATAGAGTGCAATTAAACAAGTTCTAGGCTAATATTTCTTTCTACTGCTTAGATAATGATATATGAATGGAAAAACAGAGGTAAGAAGCACTTATTGAGTCATGTATCAGCACAAGAATTCCACAGTCACTCTTCAACCATTAAACACAGTACACAATTCATTCTCCGAGCTCTTAAGCAGTCTTTGATTATAGAAATTATCAAGTATACAGTGCGAGTCTCTGCTCAAGCAAAACATTTAACCAACAAAAACCAACCCTCATTACATTGTTCAGGGTCGTCTTTATAGGTAAAATATCCAAAAGTATTTATTACAACTGACCTAAACAGGTCTGCGGAAAAGCTTTTAAACCTAAACTTGTGCTGGAATTAAATGCGAGTAAATATCCTTTGGGCTGCGCCAGAGGCAGCTGGATCAAAATGAATTAATATGGTGTCTTTGCTGACCTGGTGCAGTGGTTCTGCAATAATTGTGCTTTGAGTTTTGGTCCACTGGTCTTATGTGAGTTTTAATGTGCAGTCATTTGTGATGATGAGTTTTGAATGGTTCATTAACTGCTTCTTGACTTTCAAGGTTTTATTTTTAATGTTTTATTCGCCTCGAGCCCTGAGAAGATCTTCACTCATACACCTCACCGCAACACTGATACTCTTTGACACGGATTTTGGCTTCACAGCTGCTCTGACACTCTTTGACGCCTGAACCGAGTCTTTCTCTTTCTTTTGATGCGTTAAAAACTGCAAGATTGGGCCTTTTCTGCCTTTTTCGGTGCAAAAATGGCTGAGGAATCAAAAGATTCCCCAAAGATTCCCCAATATGGCCCATTTCTCATAAAGAGCTAATTGCGCATCGAAAATTGCCTCAGAATTTCATTATGGGCCTCTGAAGCCTCAATTTTGCACTTGCATTTTTTCAGCTGCTAACGTCAGCATGACATCAGTGGTACGGTCGATGACGTCAGCATGATGTTAGCAGTGGGTCCTCTTGTACAGTGATGATGTCAGCATGATGACATCAGCAGGGTGACGTGGTAGTACGGCAGGTGATGACGTGGCAGGGACACGGTGGCAGGGTGATGTCGGCAAGGTGTGGGCAGGAAGGGGTGAGTTGGCGGCAACTTGGCAGGTGATGTGGTGCTCATGTCATGTGAAGGGAGGGCGGTTTTCGGTTTGCGTCGAACTGCCTTTGGTACGGGAGCGGTATATGTCAGGGGCTACCCAATGCAATGAATAGTTGACAGCTGTCCCGGTGTACAACAGGGAAACCGTCATCCATCGGGTGCTATCGCACCGTTACGTGAGGGCGCTCGATACGCATGAGGGCCATTGGATCTGGGAGAGGCGATCCGACGGTGGACGGGAAGAGAAGATGCACGGGTTTCAATCAAACTGTGTGCACGATAATTTTAATTATTCACGGCTTCGGGTGGGTTTTGAACTTTAGAAATTGGTGTGCTTTGGGGGGGGACTGTGGTTATTTTATTAATCAAACATCAATAAAATCCAAAATACAATGTGCACGGGGTGAGGTATGGTTTGGTGTGTGGAGAACGGGTTTAGCAAGGTTATTTACTTAACCATATGTTAAATAAATCACGAGAGTAGTGACACGGAGGGCTAATACTAGATCCCAGATGAATCTAACATTTCCCGACTTTTATTTATTTGGCTATAGTTGCCATGGGGGGAATTGGTAGCCACAATTGAAGTTTGAAGATTCAGAATATAAGCATCAATTGATTGATTTTCTCTTTTAGTTTCAAGATCTTTGATAAAATCTGGATTTAGAGCAGTAGCACCAACTACACTTTCAGACTTAGTTTCAAACAACGTCAGCTCAAAATTTTTATCAAATGGAAGATCTTCAAGATATTCAAAAACAACTGGGCATGAGTGAGATCAAAACATAGGAATCACAGAACTTCCTTGGCGGAGAATCCTTGGGATAAGATTTGGATTTTCATACATGGGAGGAGGATCAGGATTAGGATTGGCTTTGGTGTATCGTCTGGAAGCCAGTCTGTTGAATTATTTCCAAAAATAAAATGGACATTACAATCTTGTCAGTCTGCTGAATTCTAAACTCATCATCCAAAAGTCTAGAATTTTTTTATGTACTGGGGCAATTTACAAGTCAGATGTTTAGTTTATAAAACTAAACCGGAGATTGACTGAAGCAACATTCATCTACTTATGCACTCTCAAAGAAAGTGTAGTTTGAAGGTTACCTGGCTAACTTTAGGCTCTGTCTGTAGTTTATAAAGAAAATAACACTAACAAACAAAGAAAAATTTTCTTACCAAGTATGGTCACCACCATGTTAGGGCCTAAATCTACCTGAGGCTGAGAAAGGCAGGTCTAGGGTAACATCAAACCATGCTTAACCTGGTAGCTAGCCCTACCAGGTCGGGGGAGGGCTCTCTCCTTCTCAATATCAATGAAAATTTATGAAATGAAACTTGAGATGACTGATGTAAAGGACAATTTTAGGCTAGGTATATGCTCAAATGAGTTTGATTGAGTTTTATGTTGGTTTTCTGGATCAAAAGTGAAATGCATTTTTGGGCCTAGGGAATGGACTCAGTGTTGCAGAGTTTTCTGTGGGCCGAGGTAGGCAAATACTTTAGTACTTTGAAATAAATGAAATGGAAGGCTTAATACTGTTGAGAAGTTGGATAGGGCATGAAATTATCAGGAATCCTCTTCAAATAGTAGAAAACATATAAAGCTAAACAAACCCTAAGGTAGATCACTGCAACATCAAAGAATTCTACATTTATACTGGAAAGAGAGAGATAATGGCACACATAAACACATGATAAATTGAATCACAGAAGGAAAAGAAATACTAAACCACCTTTCCACAAGAATCCCATAAAATGTTGCAAACCTTGGTCTATTTCCTTGCCAAACTGCAAAGATGAATGTACAATAATGCTCAAAGCATTCACAAGAGTCCAACCTCTGAAAATGACTGAAAAAACACATGATACAGACCTCAAAACCACTCGTGCTATCCCTCAGGGGTCGAATCCATGAAAAGAGTGGTGGTTTCAACCATATCTAAACTAGGAACACAAAAGTAGGCAGTGGAACAACTTGCCTCTAAAACCTAGGAAACTGATTCATTCATCTTCAAACCACCTAAAACTGATGTATCTACCTTATCAAGTCAATTTTTATCATTTTTACATCATAGTACATCAATTGACATCATTTCAGCTCGTGAATTTTACCATAAGGGAGAAAAATTCAAACTAGAAGAAAACTAGGTGAAAAACAGAGTTTTTAGGCAAAATTTGGCACTTTTTCATCTTGTGCGTAGTGCCACCTTTTCTGTGCATAGTGCTTTTTCTCAGCTACATCTAGAGGCCTTACCCTTCACCCAATTTTCTCCACGTAGGCTTTTTGGAAATTTCTATCTGTCTACTTTCTAGAACAAGTGAAATTTCTGAATTTGGTGCCCATTTTCCCCTCCCAAAATCAGTTCTCCCAATGCTGCTTCCTGTGTGGCAAAAAGTGGCAAAGACGACATTTTTGAGGTGTTTTTGGCCCTTTTGGTAACCCAAAACTTGTCAAAAATTTCTAGTAATTTTTGGGTATTCATAATTTTCCATGAGGAATCCAAAAATGTAAATTTTTCCTCGATATGAGGTCCCTAGAAAAAACGAGCACCAGGTGGCACTATGCACCTGCCAGAAACCCTGTTTTTTCCTTCAAAAATTCAAAATTGTAAAAAAGTTTGCCAAATTTCTTGAAATTTGGTATGAGTGATCTGCATCAAGTACTATGCTAGGCCAAGTAAGCTTCAGCCAAGATCAAGAGCTTATCTTGGTCTTTCTTTCTCCTGAAAGTCTTCTTCAACTTGGCCTTTAGGCACCTTATCCTAGCTTTGCAAATTTTGTTTCGTGCCAAATAATGATAAGCCATGTGCCGCAACATCTTTTTCTCCTTGTTTTCCTTTTCAAGTAGCTTCTCCAAGTGCATATTTTCCCTCTCTAGCCAAGATTCCTGGTCAGCATCAATCTCTTGCTCAAGGGGTGTCAACTTGACTTTCTTTGTTTTTGCTGCTTGCTTGTTTTCTCTTATGGCTTGTAGCTCCATGATTTTCTGCTTATCCTCCAACTATTTGTTCCATTGCTCAAGGTAATTTATGATCCACTTAGCTCTTTCAAGGTTAAGAGATAATTCATGGATGTCAGCTTCTTGCTCTTTGATGATCTACTAGAGTTTTGAGCTTTGGGAGCCCAAATTAGTATCATCATCCTGAATCAAAATGAAATCTCTCTCCTGACCTTCAGAAGGCCCTTCCTCATTCAATGGTTGCTTCCCTTTATCTTGTACCCGCTCTGCTGAAGAAGAAGGCAAAGCCCCTTTCACCTCAGTGAATATAGCATTTTCCTGTGATCTGATGAAGGAAACGAGACCCCTTCCACCCCAGGTGGAGATAATAGTCCTTTTGTAGCTGCAAATAGCCTCATTGTCCCCTTTTCATAAGTAACATATACTGGCACCCCTATAGCTTGAGCTGTTGTTTTAGTTTCATGAACCTCTTGCTGATTTGAAGGCCCTCCTACCTTCTGAAAAACTGATGGGGTCACTTGAGGGCTCTTGAAAATGTCATGTGAAATGAAAGTATCCCATGAAACATTCACTAAGCGCAGCTGATGCAAAACAACAATCTTGATCAAAAAGTGATAAATGTTGTTGTACTGTTGATGAGCAGGTTTTATTTGTACCAATGTGGTCATTTTCTCAATATTTTTGCATATGAAATAGGGGACGTTCATCATCCTCACTCTAGTGAAATGCATCAATAATCTTATATGATACGTGTACAAGAAGGAAAATCTCCCTTCACAACTAAAGTATTTGATTATGAGCTTCATGAGTGGAGCATAAGTGTCCTGTAGGTATCTGAAAGGAAAGAACCTACTGATTTGATTTTGATAACTAGCCTTGATGCAAGGCTCATAATGCTCTTTGCTCACATGTTATCCTTTGTTCCACTGTTCACCCACATTTGGAATCCTTGTTGCTTCAGTTATAGTTTCAGGTATTAAAGTGAAGGAAACACCTACTAAGTTGACTTGGCCATTGTGAATATGAAGGACAAATAGTCTAGCAAGTTCATGGTGGTATTTCACCCTCTCCACCATCTCACAAAATGGGTAACAAGATTGATGTTTGAAACATGTTACTGCAAGGGGATAAACCAATAAATCTGTAAGTGTGGTGGGCTCCTCCTGGATGTGTTTTCCTCCCTTATGTGGTTTTCCCAGTTCATGAATCACTTAGGAGGAATCACTCACTGTTTCCTCATCCCTTTCATAAGCTGAATATGTTTCCATGTTTGCCACTGTATGGTGCAAAATGATGAGTATGAAGAGATTTTATTTCAAGGACAAGTGATTGTTGTTTTCTTCTTTGGGCTTTGATGAATGGGACTGATGAGTGGAAGGTTCAAATGCTTGCTATAGGGTTATTAGGGAGTGATAGGGTTTGGGGATAGAGGGTAGGATAAATGTCAATGAAAGAGGGAAAGGGGAAGAAAATGTCAAGAAATGTAATGAAGGGCAAATTATGCAAAGGAGTGGACTAACAGCAAGAATGACAAAAAACTGCAAACACTAGGCAATTTTGCAATGTGACTGTGCAACAAATTATGGTTTGATTGTTCACCTATCAAAACACTATCAATGATGACCAAATCTCTTTCATGGCAAATCCAGAGGGTTTACTTACTTGGAGGGATGGAATTTGAAGAATTTGGAGCTTAGAAGGTCGATTTGCAAGAGTTTTGGGGCTTGGCAGATTGTTGTGCCATGCCAACACCTAGGTGCACCGTGCCAGTTCAAGGTTCAGTGCAATTTATGCACCTGGTGCGTTGTGCCGAGCAGGTGCGCCGCGCCAAGAAGAAATTGTGAACTCTGCTGCAAATTTCTTCTATTTGCCTCAAAACGCGATTTTGCCTCTTTTTCTCTCTCTCACTTCACAAATGAAGTCTTCAACACTAATGAGCACTTATATACTTTTGACTTTTAATTTTTCATTTGAAAAACCCATTTTTATAAAGTTCCCTTTCACTTTATTCTTTAAAAACTTTGTTTTGCAGTTTGGCTCTCTTTTTGTCATTTGATGGACTAATGCTTGGATTTTCTTGTTTCTTTTGCAGAAGCTAGAGTGCAGGAGTTTGGCAAGATGACCTAGGGCTGCATTTCCAAACTTATTACATATAGGAAAACTGAAATTACATAAAATTACATACATAAAACATAAAAACTCTATTTTTCCTGAAAACAGGGTTTTGAGGAAAAAATCAATTACTGAGTATATCATTATTGAAATTTTGATGCCGAGACTTTATTAGACCTCCTCATGTGCCTGTTGACCATTATTGAGGTTTTAGATGACCATGGTGACAAACTCCAGACCTAATGAGACCTGAAAAACCCTAAAATGACTTCTGCAACTGAAATGAAATAAAAATGACAGCAAATGATCTGTACATGTGTAAATAGGCCAGCAGATGAAAAGCATGAGGGAAATTGATAAAGAACCGCTACCATCAGATGATCCATGACCTAATGGAATGTAGCTGATTAGATGAGACACCTAAAATGCATGCAAAAAGATAATTTTGATCACTGATGGAGGGATGAAGGTACCAACACTAACAGTTCATATGTGCTTGAGTGTAAGTGGGTGCTAGTTGTAGTATTATGACTTATGACTATTTGTGGATTGTTGATTAGGAAATGCTTGGTATTAGCATGACAAGGTAACGGTTGATTTGTTTATATAACTAATAGTTGGGTGATGTGACAGTACATAATAAGACTCAATTTCAGCAAGGTAAAAGGAAAATTAAAGGAATTGGGTGAGAATTCCATTGGCTATGTTTGGAAACCACAATTCCAAATGAATGAGTGCCTTGCACGAATACAGGAAGCCTTCTTAACCTTGATTTTTTTGGACACTATGTAGATATGTACCATATTCATAAACATGTACTTGACAAGTATAATAGTTGGTATCTAGTTATGGATGGATTCATCAAGAATTGGAGTCCATTGAAAGATGATATATGTATGTTTTTAGTTACGAGGCAACGTGCTTGGCATAATAAGATAAGGTAATCAATATATTGTTATGCTTCTTTATGAACTTACAATTATGTTTTTATGGAAGTATAATGCAGGGGATTGCATGGAAAAAGGGATTGCCATGAAATATTGAGGGAGGCTTGGGTAGAGCCTTCCCTTGGAGGCATTGGGAACCATGCGGGATTGATTCATGGTGTTTGTTGCTAGTTTTGTGCTTTTAATATTTTGTGATCTTTTTGCACTTGCTTGGAGATTTGTTTATGTCTGTTGCATGATTATGGTACATTGATTGTTGTGTCATATTGCTATTGGTTTTTAATGGTTTTCTTCTTGGTTTCTTTTGATTCTTGCCTTTTATGTTTCGATGGTATTGGGAATTTGTTGGGAAAGAGGAAATTAGTGTAGCTCAGGGAGAGCTAAATGAAACCCAACAAGTAATGTAAGACTCAGATGACACTTACTCCATTCATAAGGGCAATTGAATGGAAGAATATGATATTTAGTTTATTGGTTTGCTCAATTGGTGTAAATGGATGATGGAAGAATAGTCATGAGAAAGGTAACATGGAAGGTAAAGTGAATGGATTTGAGGTGTCATATGCCTTGAATAGGTTGGGAACTATTGTTCTGACATTAGTGGAACTCAGGAGAGCTAAATGAAACCCAACAAGTAATGTAAGACTCAGATGACACATACTGCATTCATAAGGGCAATTGAAGGCAAGAATATGATAGTTAGTTTATTGGTTTGGTCCATTGTTGTAAATGGATGATGGAAGAATAGTCATGAGAAACGTGACATGGAAAGTAAAGTGAATGGATTTGAGGCGTCATATGCCTTGGATAGGCTGGGAATTATTTTTTTAATGTTGTCCTTGCATTACATAGATAAAGGGAGCTCTCTTAACCTTGACCTTATTATATCTAGGGATTGTTTTGTGATCATGATTATGTTGAGGTCTATATATGTATATATGCATGTACGCATGTCGTTGTTTGATAGGGTCATTAGGGATCATGATTGTTTTATGTTAATGATTATATAGTATATATTATATATATATATATTATATATATTATATGTATGTATGTATGTATGATATGATGTATTATGTATGTATGATTCCATTGTCTTATAGGGTCGCCATAGATCATTCTTGTGGAGTAATGATTGATTATGCAGATGAATCAGATGAAGAGGTCCCTGGTCTTATGAGGAATCACGTGAGAAGAGTAGCCTTGATAGATCTACGAGGTTAATATCATGTGGATATGAATTGATATTACGTGATTATAATATCTCTATGTTTATGTTATGGCAGGTAGTGTTGAGGGATAAATCAATGGAATGAAAGCAGTGTGATCTGTGACATGCTGGGACAAGTATGGGTAATGGAAAGACACTAGAAGTAAGGTTGCTTGGTAGGGACAATGTGGTTTTTGGATATGCATTAATATTGTTGTGTATATGTCATACATGCTGTACCTGTGGTGTTGCATACATGTGTTATGGTGTGCATGTTGCATATGCGGTGTTGTGTACATATGGTGTTGTGTGCATGTTGTATATGCGGTGTTGTGTACATATGGTGTTGTGTGCATGTTGTACATGTGGTGTGGTGTGCATGTTGGACATGTGGTGTTGTGTACATGTTGTGCAGGTGGTGATCTAGTACATTGCGTGTTGTCTACATGTTGTGTAGGTGGAGCTGTGTATATGTTATATTTTGTACACATTGTAGATGTTGTGTTGTATATATTGAATACGATGTTATGGGTATTGCGCATTTTTTGTATCGTGACATGTGTATTCATGGTATTTTATGGTGTGTATGTATATGTATTGTTTTGTACACCGGATGTAGCTATAGTGTCGTGTTGTGCACTAGATGTAGGTGTATGTGTCATGTTGTATATAAGGTGTTGTATGTGTTGTGTTGTACATTGTGTACATGTATGTGTTGTATATTGTGATGAGATAGGAAGGTACAATACTATATGTGCCCTTGTTGTTGGTATTGAGGGTTGAGGTGGTTTAGTCTCGAGATACCCTTGTTGTTATTGAGTGTTGAGTTAGTTTAGTCTCGGGATATCCTTGCTATTATTGAGGGTTGAGGTAGCTTAGTCTCTGGATGTCGTTTTTGTTTCTATTGAGGGATGAGGTAGTTCAGTCTCTGGATTCCCTTATTGATATTGAGGGTTGAGGTGGTTTAGTCTTGG